>DWQT01004573.1:0-11122 GCA_018244895.1 Myscelus amystis hages
CCGCGCCCCCCGCGCCGCCCGCCGCCGCGCCCCCCACCGCCGCGCCCGCGCCGCCCGTCAGCGACGACACGATCGACGACGATTGCCGCGCCATTAATTCCTGCTGGAGAAATTTTCATGCACCTTGAGCACATATAATTATGTTTTCGTTATATTGCTTTTATTTCACGGTGAACGCGTTCGCGTTGTTGGTTGCCGCCTGACACCAGAATTTTGAAATCGCCGCCAGCGAACCGATAATAACCGAGATGTATGCTAATGCGGTATCGAATAGTTTAAACAGAAAGGCTACATACGAAAACTGCCTACCAATGTATGTAGCGACAGATAACACAACAAATCCTATGTATAATTTTTCAAATGAGTATAACATTGACATACAGTTCTCTTATTTTGCAAATGTTCCGATGATGCCTGATGTAATAATAGGGTTAAAACTGTCTTTGATATGTTACAATTTACGAAGTAAATAAGTAAATATATATGAATTACAAAAATGCCAACATCGAAATAGTTTGAATAGCGGTAGATACCTGGAGTCTTATCTCCTGCTGGCGCTGCTTGAGCCGCTCGCGCTCGCGCTGCAGCGACTGCAGGCGCTGCTTCTGCTGGCAGGCCTGCAGCGTGGCGTTGGCCCAGCCGCCGCCCGCCAGCCCCGCGCCCGCGCCCGGCGTGCGCTGCAGCTGCGGTGCTGGAATACAACACATGCACCTTTAAAAACCATTAACCCAAAACTCACTCACTCACTCTAGTGCACGGATAACTTATATACCTTTCTTGCTCTCTCTGCTTCCGACGCCTTTACCGCTTCGAGAAAGTAATCTATTCTCACTTCGGAAGCGGAAGTCTATCGTAGCTGACGGTTATCGGTTTAGGACTATGCGACTTAATTGATCCGAAAATGTAGTTGTTATTGTAAAGCCACAGACAGACCGAACTTACGTATTCTAGGGTCGAACCAGGACGTCGTACGCGCGGCATGGTTTATAAAGTAGATCTCTCCTTCCGGCGTCGTCGCCTGTTCCCAACCGTCGGGCAACGGCCCGAGAGGATCTGTTGGCGTGCTACTGCTTGTACTCTTCGCTGCTGAAATAAATCAGTCACATTCGGTTACTAGACGTCAATGTTTTCAACTCGTGAAATTGGCAATCGATTTGATCAACAGCGACTAGTTGCAAGTCAGCGTGGAAATGGACGTACGCGGCGGGCGCACGTGATCGGGAGTAGAGTTAGCGCATAACAAAGATCACGGCGGCGATTTCTAAGAAATGGCGAATGAAAACACTCGGCCGGTGCGCTACCGTCAGCTCGCCGGCGCACTTACTCTTGCTGCAATGAATCACTTCGCGCAACGGATGTCGCCGCCGTGCGCCGCCGCGCGCCGCCGCGCGCGCACCCCATCCTCCGACACGCGTTCGTATTACACATGCAGCTGTATACTTATCGCATGCAACCGACGAGTGGCCATTCATAAACAACGGACGAATAAAGATGCATATGTGACTAATACGATCGTATTTAAATATACCATACAGGTGCACTTGCAGATGGTTGGTAGCCAACGAGTAAATTTAGTCCACAGAAGTGCAAATGCGACTACACATTGCAGCGTACAGTCGTAATGTTTAAAAATTAATAAATAGAATTTTCTGGTTCGTCAACCCCGCTCGGCGTTACAACGTTGAACATAGCACTCCTCTTAGAAGGAACTAGAACATTTAATATTTTAGACAACCGTGATGGTCAAGTCGAACCTCACTTGTGGCATCAGTCTTAAACTAAGGAGATCGTTATTGCGATCTCTTACACTGGGTAAGTTTCTTCACAATGTTTTCTTTGACCGTACCAATGAATACTACACATTTGATCAACAAAATTTTCGGCTGTCTTACAGAATAAATCATCGTTATTGTTATTATTCCTCTGGTCGCGGCTCCGCCTTACCGTTTGATACCCTTTGCAAGCATACATTATCATTAGTAAGGTATTTATTGCCTTGATATGCTATTATTCCAAACATATTGTTATTAAACATTTATTATTAAAAATCGTAACTTTCAAAAGCAAACGAAATTTGGATTTATTTCACTATAACAAAATTTACAAATCACAAAACAATATGATAGAACTCACTTCTAAACTTTGTAAAAACCACAAAACTACATGGTGGGTTTGGCTTACAAATTGACTATAGTTTTAAATTTGAAATGTAACATATAGACACAATTGTAAAATGCTCACACTATTTTTGAATATTGAGTCAAAACACCCTACAGAGGCCACGTGTAGTCGTAATTAAGTATAATTTACGCTAATCGTTATTCAACCAAGAGGCAACGTTCATAATATATCGTTTGTTTCCATTACACGATTCCTCATCAGCATTGTATACCTACCTATTATTGATTTGATAGCATTACGATTGATTTTAGCGTTCCGTTTAGAATTTCACGAATGGAAATTAAACTTGCGGCATATTACAGCAAACAGGTCTCCAAAATAAAATTAACCGGTTTAATACAAAAACTGAAATATCAGTAATTACCTATTCCAGTCTAATTAATAATTTATATCGGGTAGGTAATATTGTTACCGAACATAACGTTTAAAACATAACTAAAATAAAAAATGTCGTACCTAACCATGTTCGGTATGCCTTATACAGAAAGCGTTTGTAACCTAAAACTGACGGATACCATTGCAATGGGTCATGAGAAAGGTATTTTATTTGAAAGGTAATATGTTATCGTGACATCAGATTAAAACGAGGAATTCACTGCAAAAACATTCGTATATCAGGTGATCTACATAAACAGAGCATGTTTGCGTTTATCACGAACAGAGAGATAAAAACAGATCAAACAGTGTCACTCGGTGTCGGTAGCGCCGCGGTCGGAGCGCCACCGCGCCGGTCTGAACGTGACTAGAACACGTATTGAGGTAAACTATCACACGAGACAGCACCTAAAGCCGAGCGACACGTGCCTCCGCGACCATTTCTATTTTTCTACAGCCCTGTTATTTAATTTCCGAAGGACTGCTGTTTCGCCACGATACAAAATAAGCCTCCGAACACGCACAAACTATAAATAAGCCTATAGTGGCGGCGCCGGTGTGAAAAGTTTGGTTCATTTGAAATTTCACTGTGGACACGTTAAACGAGTTCAAAATGGTTTCGGTTTCGATTTATGATACTAAACAAGATTTTATATTGTTTCCAAAATTAGTATGTATTGTAAGGGCATGTATTACACTAAACATTTGCTTTGAAATGCGTTAACGATTTACTTTACAATTTCCTCTAAATCGAAACTCTTGACAAATTGTTAAATGAAATTATGCACATACGATAAGTTAATTATGACGCGTCCGACGATCTTTCACGTTAGTGACATCTACAGTTTTTTTTTTGGCAAACCTATAACTTATGGGAACCAGTAGTTTTTCCAACCTTAACTGTCACTGATTGCGATTTGCATACATTTCAGAGTATTTGTACTTACATACATACATTTCAGAGTATTTGTAAAGGATAAATTAAAATTTAAACACAATAATACTTGATCGAGTTTTGAGAGAGCAATTTAAGTGTTTGTTATCAAGGTTGCATAGAGTATGCCCATAAGCCACAAGTAAAGAATATTGAAAAATGTGATATTTTTAGTGTTACTCTTAGGTAATGATAATGAAAACCGTCCGACAAACACCAAAGTGATTTAACATTGGTTCTGTTTGTTACAGTTCGGCTAGAAACACAAAAAATTACGAAATGTACCTAATAACAATGATGATGCGTATGCCCGCGGGCGACCGTGATGATTAGCATGGCACTTACTAAACTACTGGCAGTTGCCTGTTGTGTTTGTTAATGTTGCTCGTAACGTTACATTATTCATCAACTTTTGTCTACAAATCTCTATAAATAACACACTCTCATGTTCGCCAAAACTAGTACTTCGTTTCTGCCCTAATAAATAGACGAATATTTTTACAACATATCAATAAGTAGATGGCTAAGGAACTGTCTATTTGGCCGATAGTTGCAAATTTAGTCGTTGTAGACGGAATAAACAGTAATGGCGCTAAGAAATGGAGCATTGGCCGTATCTAAAGCTTGCCTTACCGCGGATGTGTCGCAACAGAGCGAGCCGCGGGCGCCAGCGCCGCGGCCGCCGGCGCCGAGACTCCGATGTATTTTCCGAGCACCTTTCATCGCTCGTCTCGCATCGACCGACGGAAACAACGCGTTAATTCCCGTCATAAAATCACTTTTAGAATTCAGGTTATTTACTTGTTTTTATTTTAGTTCCATGATAATTTTAAACGTCGCTCTGAAGCCAATTAGATCACGTGAAAACGAATCGAAGGCAGGCCCCTTCAAACTTCACAAATAACCGGGTGTCCCTTTGATGTTTTTGATATGAATCAGACGCATTAAAGACAATAGGACCGAATGTGGTTACCTCAGAGAAGTTTTACGATTTAAACCTGGAAATATTACGATTCGAAAACATCTATCATAATGCCACCAAGTGAGGTGTAGTGGCATGTCAGATAAATGACAAAAAGGGTTATTTATTTAATTACTTCCAACAACTTCGTGCCTTACTCAAAACATGTTTATAAAAATATATTCATAAACAATCCACCTGTTGATGAACGTAGAGTCGACAGATAAGATAAAATGAATACTACCACAGATAGTACATAGTACAATATTTATCAGGACATTGAAATACCTAATATACCTAATATATCTAATAATAATATTGATATTATAAGAATTACCTAATATATCTTATGCTGGTGTATTATTTTTTAATCTAAAATAATGAGACTGAACTTTACAATTAAGTATCAATGTTAAAAAATATATTTCCATCATTAAGTAACTATGTATGTATATCATTCAACGTATATAATATATTTTATTTCATTCTTACTCCTTAATGCTACTATTAAGTAGGTACGTACTAAAATATACAGTGTAGTTTTACATGTTACACTTTTCAGAAGACCAATGCCTGCAAATACGTATTCATTAAAACCTTTTGCTACGCATATTTATCAATGTAAATTCATTTCATACAAATTAAAACGCCCGTGACGTACGTACTCGTATAAGTGACAAGTAGGTACCTAATTCGTCAGATATTACCTAATCGTGTCCGAAATTGTTTACTACAGATATACTACTTTATACAGATAGATAAATAATTCGGATTAAATTTACAATTTTATGATAATATTATTTGATCTAATTAATAAATGTTTCTGATATGATACTAATTGATGCCAATAACAACTCAAGGTTTTACCGACTTTATGTTAAAAGTTTTTTGATCGATTCGTCTGATGGACACTTACTCTATCCACAATTAATTGTCGTATAATGATCTCGTTGTTAAAAACGTACAAAAGATAACTCAAGAACTCTCATAATATATTCATGAAACTTGTCTAAAGAAACTTTTGACCACAACTGAATAGCGCAAACATTTGTGACAAAAATAAGAATGTTGACCGATTTTGTGAGCCTATTTTCCATACACTTTTGTGTAAGATGGTTTTCTCTAAGATGGATTAAACGTAGGTAATATATTTGTCTAGTAATTTTAAAGGTATTATCAGGGTCAATGTAGATTTTGTCTATGAGGCAATATGCAATAAAGGATCACTGTTTCGATCAGTTTTAATTATATTATATACGTATAAAACCACAAATATTATTTTTATATCTTCTTAATCCCTAAGCATCGAACTCCCGCGTATATTATTGTGCTGCAGCGACGGATGTCCTAATGTAAATCTTAACTGCAAGATAAGGTAAATTGCTCACCTCTCTCTTTTATCTAATGAAAGTATTTAATTACTTAAAAAAAGAAGCTATTAATTACGGTTCTATGTTAAAAATAGAACATTGATGTCAATTTTGACAGCCATTAAGCTAATTAAAATAAAGTTACTTAATAAGAAAACGCTCAATGTTAAAATTCATTTCATTTATAGTCTGATGAACGCAATGTGCAATATAAATTAATTAACTAAATAATTTTAATTGAAATGGACGTAGATGCTACCATTATAATTGTAAGGTAACCAAGCATAGATTTGAATACAAAATTACAAATGTATGTACGCAATGGATACTTAATTACTTCATGACATTTTCAAATAGAACATCGTTTGAATACGCAGTTATATCAAATATTTACACAAAGAACGCACAGTATTTTCATTACTATATAAGTTTTATATATTCAGAAAATTTTAAGCAGAAGTGCGGAGAACACAAATAAAAGCAATTAGGTCATTGACACTTAGACTTGTTTTTGAATAACGACCGTTTGTACGAGAAGGATCATAAATGTTACTACTTTATTGTCTGTACAATTTAATTTAATTGTAACTTAAAGATAGTGAGAGTTGCTAAATTAAAGAAACTTTCTAACGTATAATTTTGTAATAAGCAAAGCATAGATCAACATCGAAGAAATGCAACCTTTAATAGACGCCACCGCCTACAATAGGCCTGGGTCGGTGTACAGTAGGGTTTTCGAATTGTCGCAAGTTGTCAGTATTGGCCTAATTGACATTTCTATATGAAGTAATTCAAATTTAAGCTTTCTCTTACCTTCTTGTGGCGATTAGCAAGCTACAAGAACCTAAACATGCTCTTTTTAAATCTGTCCGTCAGTTTGTCTGGACTTATTTCCAAAGCGGCTGAACCGATTTAAAGAGAGAAAAGAGAGGCGACCTACAGCGTAACTAAACAAACTTGCATTAATTTATCGGTGTGCAATGCCAAGGAAGTCACAGATAAATGAAATTATATTGATTTAGCTTGTTATACTGATACCTGAATCATGGGGCTCTGTAGAAGTTTCCGTGCACTGGGATGTTTAATGCCGTGCACGAGATTAATATTTGTTAGTGGTCCATAGTGAGTTCGTTACCTGGGCTCGCAGCGGCGATGCTCTGTGCTGTGGTCTGTGATAGAAGGGTCTCGGCGCTCTGATGGACGCCGCCGGCGACCGCCTGTGCCGCCAGCGACTTGCGAGGGTCCTCCCAAGTGGTCGTCTTGGTTATATGACTGGAAATAAAACATATTCCAATTAATACTTTCAATTTACACCAAAGCAGCTCGTTAGCTATTTTTTTTTTTTAACAGATTGCTATAATATAAAAGTTCAGGTTACTATATTATACCAATTCACGAGTAATTATATACCTACGTATGAAAGAAATATAGTAACTATAAAGTTTAATCATGAAGGTCTACAAATGACAGACAAATAATCCCAGTTTTGTTTCTACATTGGCAGTTACTTGACAATTTTTAGAATATTTATACGATTGATCACCACGACAAAAAGAAAGTATTATGCTTAAATGTCCCCTTACGAATGAACCTGTGGATTTCTGTAACAGTTTAAACAACATTTACACAATGCGAATGGTAAATCATTTAATGATAACATAACGGTGTTTTGCAGTAATAAGGCGAACACTGAAACTGCGCGTGAGTTGATTATAGCATCTGAGATAAAAGGCGTGGCGCGCGGCGAATCTCTACTTAGCGGTCGATGTGACCAATTTGTAGGTAAACCGGACACGCCGCACGACCTAGTGAATACACACTCGCCGTCATCGACGATTCTTTTACTTTCTTCACTGAAAGTAGGCAGCGTCTCGTCTGCTTGCACTCACACGACACCTTATACATTCGCGGAGGTTTTATATATCAGCCGGCCGTGGTTTCTTCGCGGTGGTAAATAACGTAAGAAGTGCCGACACGACATCATGATACTGTCTCAGCACGATACATGTCAAGTTTGTTTTAGAAATGCAATTTGTTGTAAGCAGCATGTATGTTGTAGAAGGAAAATGGTATCTACGTGAAAGTTTCTATTTTAATAACGAAAACAAAACTGCGCTTTATTATGCGTACCATTCACAAAAGAGGAGAAAAGGAAATAATTTTGCATTGGAAAGCGGGTTGAGGCATAGCCGTGATGAATCGATTTTTACGGTGCGGTAATGAACTTGGCTGCGGTATCAGCTGACCGCACGACGCTGCCAACCTTCGGCCAATGTAACGATAATTCCTAAACATCCACCTGCACAACCTTTTTCGATTAAGATTACTTCCTTGTAAATTGTTCTATAGGATAGCGCATACGCGATTACGCATGTACCAGTAAATGGTGGTTGCACGCGTGCCCAAGTTGTTATTGTGGATGTTGCAAGATTGCAAAGTAATACACAAAATAATTGTCCTTATTAAATTATTTTTGTATAAGTGTAAATAAATGCGCTATCCAAATATTCAATAGTCATAATTTTCTTCTTCCTCATAAAATTCTTAATTTCAATAACACAAACTGCATTTAGCATATTTTCTTTGTACTAACATTGAGTGAAAATTGTTAGTGTAATCATATGTCACGTCTGAAGTAAAAGTAATGATGAGTGCAGTTTGGAGCGCAAGTAGCGAACAGTGCGAGGAAAGACGGCGGCGTCGCGGCGCGGGGCGGCGCGGGGCGGGCGGCGCGGGCGGCGCGGTCGCGTGTAATTACAGTACGGAGCACGCCGTGCAGCCTTCCGCGAGAACAACTCCGGTTGCATAACGCCGCCCGACTGCATTACATTTTGGACATGGCATTTGCTAATATGATAACATTTGTAACTTGTAGCACTGATCCGCCTATTATATATTTATACAAATCGTAACAATGAAGTTCGTAAAAGCGACACATGACACGTTGAACAGAACAGGTTTTTGGTTTTCATAGCCATTAATTGGCTGTGATAAATCATTAGAGTGGTTTATGTATGTATATTAATGTTCATTATTATTCCTGATAGGGCACGGAGAATATCGTGCATACACAGGCGTCGTGGTAGCTCAGTGTTTGACGCGAGCGCAGCGCCGATCGCAACGTTACAGAGCTCGTCACCCGAGCATGTTTGTACACAATCCCATTATTTACTCACACCGTCGAACTGCGTATCGTCGACGCTTCTTAGTAATAACCGGCTCGAATAGACAACAGAACGTGTGTCACATGAATATTATTAACGAACAATTTCGTATATCGTAAGATCGCTATAATTAGACTGACGATTCCTAATTGAATACTTGTTACACGAACCTCCTACTCTACTCGGAAACGCGCTTAAACATTCGATGCCATTACGCCAAAAGCGCTGACCATTAACGTTTCAAATTAATAAATTAAATTACACGTAATACCGGGAAAATGTAATAGAAGCGGAATAAATGAGACGGCACCGACTTCAAAGTGAACGATTGTGAATTGCGTGACGCATATGACACTCGCGGAAATTAGAATATAAATAGAGGCGGTAAACAATCGCCAGATGACAACGAGCATTGAGAAACAGAATGTCTTTCTCTTGCGAAGGCCTTCCACTCTTACACAATCGACGGTTGCAGTTTCTCGATAGCACAAATACATGCCACCACCGCCTAATAGGGTTGTCTCCAGCCAGGAGCTTATTGAATGTTCGAACATTATACACTTCTTCATCAAATAGCACATTTTTATTCAGCTCGTACTTGTATGTATGAGGAAACAAGTGTTACAGCACATAAAACGGTACGCATTTACCTACATTAGGCTCTGAATGAGAACGTACTTTAACCTATTAAAAGGTACATAGACTTATGTTGTTCTGTTCAGTTCCGAGTGAACGTTTTTTTATATAAATGTTTATTTTGTTCATTTTCCGCCTCATATCATTCCGGAAGGCTGAGATCTCGTTTAGCTAGTCGAAGCAGGAACTGGCCGCACCTGACCCGGCACACATTGTCGTTAAGGCTTGTTACACATGGACGACTGCACTTGTCTGAATTAATAACACAACTCCGCACGACAGTCACTAACATCCCTACCGCCTTGGATCGCTTAATTGACTCTTTTAGGGGTTGATTTAAAAGAAATATTCGATTTAACTGATGCTCGTCTTTATATTTTTCTAACGGGTTTTTAGTGAAAACGTAACACAAAATATATACTTATTTTCGCTTTATGTAAATTATCTCTTTATATATATACATTGTAGTAGTACCAGCCGCAAATAAAGGTTCCTCATTACAGGCAGCATCTTGTTAGATTAGAGGCGTCTCCACTGATTTCTGTTCTTTGAGTTTGGACCATATTAATTATTCTTCATAGAGATAACATAAAGTAATACAATGTAATTATTACTATTCCTATAAACAAGTCAAGCATCTTTAGATTGTCAAAATTTTCTGAAATTTGGAAAAGTACTGTAACGTACTAAAAAAAAGTAAAAAGTAGGTAGGTACTATGATGTTACACATTTGAATGAAATGTTAGACGTATATTATAATTCCATAAGAATCATTATATCTTACTGATTACTGTAAAGTGTAGTAAGTATATGAATATAACTTAAATAATATGCAATATATTTTCTATTCCTTAATATATTAAGAGCTACGAGTATTTGTATGGCGGTTTATAGTGACTATACAATTAAAAACCTATTTACTAATAGTGACCTACATCAACAAATGAAGTTCGCGTTCGATTTTCAAAAATCGATATATAATCGTGGACAGAAATCGGAGCGGACAGTCGCTAGTGCAGTTAGTTGAGACAGCCGGATGAGCGTCATGTTCGACGCATCCTCTGCCGCGTAATCTTCAACACAAATGTACAGCCAGCAACCTCGAAACAAAGCGGTTTATTTACTTCTCGAGACTGATTACGTAACCGCACGAATTACGCGGTTACCGTTGTACATTAATTTCGATCCCGGAAAGCGAACAAATCGGGACAAGAGCTAATAGTCGGCAGTTATCGCGGCAGTCATTCTGAATACTGTGTCTGATTGTTATTACTTGTGTTATTTGATAAATGAGACTTAGCGGATTCTCTTAGAAGTTTGTACTAATAATTCACCCATTATATCGTACGCTTAGTATTAAAGTGACCGAATCCGAAATTTGACTAAAATGAGTTGGGTACACTCGTATCATTGTTAGAGCACCGTCTAATGGTACGTTCAGACTACGACAGAAATTGTGACATAAGTGTCAGACATTAATGTCTGTACTTTTTGCACTTAT
>DWQT01004574.1:0-11121 GCA_018244895.1 Myscelus amystis hages
GCGTTCCTGTTTTATACTATGTAAGAAGAAGAAGAAGATACTTCTTTACGCGAGCGAAGCCGCGCGTAAAAGCTAGTTTTATATATATAGTAGATGTATATGTGTAATCGGGGTCACCCAAGGAAACTTAACACTTACATATGAAAACTTAACACTTTTTGGTCATTAATGAATGTCACAAAAATGATCTTTAAGTAATTAGTGCGCATTATCTCTGCCTCGTTGGCTATTTATAGACTCGACAAATGTTTCCTCGTCTTCGCCTTTACATAAAATCAATACTCACAAACGAATTAAACGGGACATGGAAGTGGATGTGAAAATAATAAATGTTAATGTGTTCACAGATCGTTAACGCTTGAGGATAATGGAAGATATTGCCAATAAAGTTTCATAAACTGCAGCTAGTATTGGTAGAATGTGTCCAAGTCATTAAGGTTATTGACAATGCAGCACTGCGCCTCACTTTCAAGTCGTCTAATTGAAAAAGCAAGTTTCAGTGCTGAATTAAGATAGCAAGATAGCATTCACAAACATCGTATATACTTAGGTGTTGCAACATACGGGACTACTGCTTTGTACCGATACTGTCACATGAGAAATAATGTGTTACATGTTACCATCAGTTAATTTTACTTTTCCATAAATGCAGTCTCAAGTTGCAGTCGTGCATTGAACGTAAGAGTGAAAAACAACATCCACTCTGTATACAATTTAACGATTTAATAAAGTTACGATGTTTCCTCGATTAAAAATGATTATTACTTTTAAACAGAAAGTCCTATTGCCATTTTTTTTTATATATTTCAAATGTTATGAATTGCAATATGAGTCATATGCGCGTATGCGCTACACATACGCGCTTTTTTACAAAACCATGCAACCAGTAATCTCGGACAATATACTCAGACCGTGTTGAAAAAACTATATATAGTACCAACTACACCAACGGATATGAAGATAACAATCTACATATTCTACTTTTATTTTGGAATGAAATGCTAAACAAAACATAAAATTACTAAAAAAAACTTTAAGAGAACACTAACACTCACAGACAGCGACGTAAATTTATATTAAAAGTTTTTTTATGTAATTGTATTGCTTTGTATGTAAAGAACATTATTAATTTCAAGAAAATCAAAGTGATACATAATAAATATCATTCTATTTAAAAATTAGGTGTAAAGTTTAAAAAAAACTTTGAAAAGGGACACAAAATAAGTTCTGCAGACATTTAGTACTAATACACAGTGATTTATATATTTTTTTAGTATCCACAGATGTGTATAATATGTGCGCAGTGTGTTAAATTTAGGCAAGTATTAAACAGCATCAACAATTTGCGAACAATACGTAATAAGACCGTACTGTACCGGACCGTAAGAAGTACCGTACCAGTAAGACCGGAAACGATAAAAGAATTTAATTCGCTGAAGAGTTATTATAGTCCCCTAGCAAATTTATGTTCATAACCTCTTCCTGCCCGTTTTTGTAAACACCTAAACCTGAAACCGCGTGCTTTACTTTCCACGACGTGGAATATCTTGAGGACCCCTTTTTTTCTGCGGTAAGAATTTATGTGAACGCATATGTAGGTTAAATAATTCATAAATCATATTAAATTCCCACAACGCAGAAGAGGAGTTGAAAATATAACCCACTCATATTTCAACGCAAACGACGAAATAAACGGTTTGAATGTTTTCAAGAAGACACGCGCCAACACAACATACGTATATATTGGGTCCATTTTGCATAACCGACTTAGTGTGTCCAATAAATAAGCTCTTTTTCCACATCAATTCATATATAAGTTAAGTTATTGTACTGGCTGTCCCTAGTTCTGATTCAATTTTTAGTCACGGTCTTATAATTATGAAAAATAAATTTTGGGAACAGAAGTATGCATCCCAATGAGAATGGAAACAAATGTTGTTAAAGCCGTCCATTTTGAAACGGGAAATTTAGTGTGTCTATTATGGGTAAGTTTTACCTCGCTAGCTCCCCAGCTTTCCTTGAACCGCAAACAAATCTGCAAATATTGTAGCTAGAGTATCATCGTTTATCACAAAATACCAAAGAAATATACCGTCTAGATCTAAAACGTTGGTATTAAAACTTTTTTTTTGTGGACGATAGCCATTAAAACACATATTTTTCTTGTTACCTAGTCTTAGCTGCTGTACAAGAAAAAAATTACTTTATCACCACACAATAAGTAATAATTATAAATTTCACTGCATAATAAAAAGTCGTGTGTAGGTATCAATTTTTCCATGAAACTGACTTTCTCGCAAATAAAAAATACGGAACACGGAGAGAGCTTCCGAAAATGTCGAATTTCTTCAAAGCGGTCGCAAAATCGTGCGGTACAGTTCGCTGTTCCAAGTGACAGAAGCAATCGTTCTGCGGTTTGAATGGGTAGAACAGATTGACGGCCAAATTAAGAATAGACGTATCGACGAGACAACCGCATGACAGATTTACACGCAGAATAAAAATCCTTGTTTTTTTAAAGAGCCATAAGGAAATGCTACTTCAAGAATGCATTGACATGTATATTTTTCTGATAACATTTAGAGAACGACGCTTCAGTAGATTACAGATTTTATATTGTAATCACATAGATTATTGACATTTTGACAAAAGCACTCCATATGGTATAACGAATCGATTTTGAGATTTAAAATATATTGAGACTATATTTACCATTGAAAAGGACTTCAGCATCCAGAATTGCTTAAAATATTATACTGTCAGTTGGATACAAAGTGCGTAATAAATACAGTAACGGCAGCAGACGCATGTCGTATACCTGTTTATAAGGTTGCAAGACAGATACCAGTCGATTTAACATTAAAGCGTTTACCTGACACGCTATTACCTACGATACCGCCCCGAGATTCGTGTCCAAGCCTTGCGTGTCTCGCCATACTCGTGAAACACGTGAAAAATCTATCCGATAATTTTTTAACTGATTACAATCCACTTCAAAGTCACCTCATCATAATAATTGAAAAAACAATAAAATCTTTCAAATGTTAACTATAAATGTTTGCAGATGTCAAGTAAATTTTTAAAATCGTAACGTAGCAGTATTAAGTTACGAGTATTGCAGTCAAGTTTCAGAGCAACTACGTATCTTTAATATCAGAAGGTATCTAAAACTTAAGCATTTTATTCATTCGTGGTAATAAAGCGCGGATTTTACGCCACATTGGATTTTGTACTAGTCGACCCAGTCAACCTGTTCAAATGTTAATTATATAACTACACACATAGATATACATTATAAAAAGTTAATATAACCCGTACTTCTCATTATACCTCTTTTTCATACGTCTGTGTACCTGCAACTAACCTGGTTAAATTTAGGCTTGAGTTCGTCCACGTTACTAGGTACTACTTGGATACTAAGCCCCGCATTTGTATATTTTGCAAAATCTTGAAAAATAGGAAATATTTTTGTCTAATAATTGATAACCTTAAGGGTGCAAGCAAGAAAAATTCATAAAAAGCTTTGGATTTTGTTTTTAGGCTATATCAGGATCATCTCAATAATTAAGTGTGGTGTCCGTAGCTGCCATGACACAAGCACTTCTCGCACGGATGCTCTAGTACTCGTTCTTATGAGCTGTAGAATATCCAAGGTAGTATTTTAACACTTCGATCATCGCTTCCAAAGGATGAAATTCGCGAACTTGTATGATATTATATTATATAAGCAATAAGACGGGAACGAATTGGAGCGCGCAAGGCGAGAGTTACAATTCGCAGCGTCGACACCGGTTAATTATAGGCTGGGTATCCACGCAAATCTCGTAAAGCCACGTTTTGAGACCATTTATTGATCTCGCCAGCTAATGGCTGTGACATTATCTGCGTTGTAAGGTGTGAATATTGGGTACATTTACATCACGTTCATTAAAGAAGAAAGTAGGTAATAATGCATTGGCTATCCTACGGGTAGTGATTAATGTTTTAATTATTGGTTACGCGTAGTTATTATTAAGTAAGTACGTCATATTTCTATAATTAAAAATATTCTCTACACCAAATACTTATATTAGATTTCATGACAATCCGTTGAAGGCTGTAAAAACTAATGCTTTACAGAGCTTTTTAATTGCTGATTACAGTAAAACGTATAACATTAAAATACTAGTTATCCACAAATAATTGTGTATTTCAGAATGTATATTGATCCTACCTACCTCAATTTCTACCCTATAACGGACATGGATTGCTCGCTAGTGGAAACATATTATTTGATATTTGGGCTCAATAACTAATGCCTTGGAAATATTCAAACTGGTCTATTACATAATAAAAATTATAACCTTAAGATCACTACCCGGACCAACCTCAAAACTGGCCTCCAAAAATGTTCATGTTAATTAAAGCTTGTGACTTAGCAATGTTCATGTAGCCTGTTAAGCTGACAATTTGCAATATGATGTTGCTGACTCGCACAAATGTGTGACACTTTTAGACCAACTGTAAACAACTAATGAATTGAAGAACGGTTGAAATATTTAAAATAAGTTTTAAACAAGATAAGTCTCAATAAGCCACATTGGAGGCCATTTATTAATCCCATTTGAACGCGATTGCTTCAATCGGCTATAAACGATTTTGAACGGAATCGCGATATTCGAGCGAATTTGTTCCGCGCCATTTCGATTTTATGCAAACGACAAGCCATCTGCGTCTAATATTCTCGCAAAAAGAGAACTTCTATCTCGAGCTGTAAAGTTTCAAACAGTTTAAAATGCATTCGAGAATAAACTCTAAAAAGATATTACCGTAATGCATTGGGGATTACTTGTAATATAACATTACAGAAGGACGATGAACTTAGTAGTCAAACATTACTAGTACATTACATTAGTAGTACGAATTGATAACCTACATCCGTGCATGATGCAGCATAGCATATCGTTAATGTTGTCATTAATATTGTTAATAAATTGCTTCTGATAAAATCACATTTCATATAGAAGGATGTTCTTACCACAGAATATTTATTAACGCATACACGTACGAAAGAATTGAACTAGTCAAATCTTATTTGTGAATCTAGGTACGAGTAGGTACGTATACAATCACAGACAACTGTGGTTTTGCCTCTTAAAGCGATTACTCAAGAGCATTGCGAATAGCACAATCTTGATACAAAATGGGTCTCCATTGGCTAGATAGTATATTATACATAGGTAATCAGTGATTCAATTTTGTTGGTAGTACCTATACATCATTTAGTAGCCCTTGGTCATAAACATATCTATCTATTCCTTAAATTCTATAGCACGCCACTATAACTTAACTCGATTTTTCCGTTGATATTACAGTGGTTCAGAACGACCTTAATATTTTGCATGGCATTCAATAGTAATTTGTGTGCTTATTATAATCAGTAAAATATAAATACACATTTAGATGTTATTTAAACCGCAATATCCAATTATAGACTGCGCATACCATAGTTTTGCTTAACATGAATAGCCTGAAAATGTATGTGGAAATAAAATGATTATTCTAATCCCGTTCTTGCCCAACCATTTATTTTTCCACTCGTCGTCGTTTTCAATATAGTTAATGCATGTAAGCAAACCACAGTTTTTTGGACTAGATTAATTGCATCTCTCGTTGTAATTCCTGCGATATGGCCATCCGTGTATATCAACGCTTTGTTATAGCTTACGAGACATTTCCTGCTCCGGGCGGGTAACCTAACAGCGTAAGTACGGTGGCCAATTGTACTTTAGAATAAAATAGACATCTGACGTTATTACTGCATACTAATAATGTGTAACAAAAAGTTACCCCTGTCGTACAAATATATGTAAATAGGTATGTGGATAAGGCCCTAAAATAGAAGATGAAAAATTACATATTGTATTGAAAAGCGAAGTCGTATTACATATTAAGTTGTAGACTCCGTGATATCTGTAAAATCACGACATTATTAATATTCTATAGAACTTCCTAGTAGGGCTTCACATATTTACTTTATAATCGCTGATATAATTTAATTGTTCTGACAAAATGTAAAACTCAATGCTCTGTAGAAATGTCACATAGCGCCATACAACACAGGTATCAATTAGCATATTAACAAACACACTGATTTTCACATTGCTTTTTCATTTCCGTTTCATATGCGTGTAACTTTAGTTTATCCAAACTCAATCTTTGTACAAATTTGTATTTTAATTTCAGGGCTACTAATACTCTCGCAATCTTATATCAGTACCCACTATTCCTATATTATAATAGGGATAAATTCAAGGCAGCTGCCGTAATCTATAGGGATGGCACGTGTATATAACACTAACATGCTGTTGCGTTGGCAAAGTTATCTCTTAATAAGATGTAACCATGGTAACAGGATCTCTTAATACATACGTATACCGCGCACAATATATATGAAATATTAAAAGACATGTAGCAGCAATTCTCATTTACTATGTAAAGTACGCTAAAAACTACTCTATACGTTCTATTATATTTTATACTTTTATCAGGTATTAAAATAATTCTTTTATGTTTAAGTATAAATATTTTATTACATCTGCGAGTCTCTAAGAACAATCGGATATTAAGCCATTTCCTCGCAAGCAAATGTTTTAATCTTGTGTCAATATAAGTCTGTGGCACATAGGAATGAGATAGGATTCCTGCAAAGAACAGAACACTACATAGCAGCTCGCAGTTAATAACATAAAAGTTGACAATGTGGTGGTATTGTATCGTTTACTGTACAAACATTAGGGGCTTTGGGCATTACTAATGTGATTACTTGGATTACTAATGTGATTTAACCCTTTAACAAATGAACGTTCAGTGTGTGCCTTCTTCTTTGAACTATCCAACTAGTGAAGGCCGACTATCAATTGTTGGAATATGTCCCCATTTCGCGCCAGGCGAAACAGTAGGTACAGATGCGCTTTTGATGACAGTCCACTCCCGGATGTTGCGGAACCACGACTTCTTTCTACGCCCAACTCTTATTTTACCGAAAAACCTTGCTCATCATAATTATTTGCAAAAGTTGGTTATTACGGCAACAAATTTAAGTAGATACCAATATTTTTTTATTTCAAATCGATCCAAAATTACATGCTCTGTTCAATAAAGCACATCAAATAGGGCGTTGGGAAATGCCAAAGGAATTATTGAACCCTAAATATGTGATGCTAAATTAGCAAGTTTTGAAATAATATATGTAGTGTTTAGTTTTACAATATTCAAATATTATATTTTTTTTATTTGCATACTTACTATAGTTGAACGTTTGAAAATTCTAACAATCAAAACTTGGCTTACAAATGTCCCCAGTCCACGAACACACGTAGGTTACCATCGGCCTAGGAATTTAATAACGAAAATGAATGGATCCACGTCTTTGTTGCCAAGACGTTGCTATAAATTACACGAGTATTATTAGGTTGATTACATTTCCCAATGTACCGGTCAACGTAGATGGGCCAATTTTGTCTCTAGTCTAATTTATCACCTCGATACGGGTTTGACAGTTTCCAAGAAAAGCGTTGTTAGCGTATATTTTTAACTTTGCCTTAATAAAGAAATTAGTCAGTTTACGACAACAATAGTTTACACAATTTTCAATAAAATATAATTTACTGTTAAAGGATGCCATTAGAAACTACATTTGCCCGTTTTCATGAAGAGGTATAAATTAGCTGATGTTTACATATTTTGGTTTCTATATCGGCAGGTCGTGCTATAGAGCGGGTGTGCGCGGGCGGTGACGGTGCGGGCATGGTATCAGCCGCGCGCACGCTGCTGGCCTCCGTCACGCGCGTTCTGCTTCTGGCTGACATGGTAGTCGTACGGCAATTGTTACTCGCTAAGGATAAGGTAAAACTATCACTCAACCATGCACCAACCACAGCCAAAGACATTCCCAAATTATTGAAAATGGGTAACTGTAAGCAAGCATTTCAATACCCTTGGCAACTATTGCGATCGATGCAATTTACGAACTCATTTTTTCTAGATCTATTAACTATGCCTTAGCTGAATTTAACGATTCGTCTTAGCTGTAGATGATTTTAATATCACCTAAACCACATTCAATTATTTGTCATTTTTAAGCTTCCACGGACTAGGCGATGTTATCTTCCTTTTTCTCATTCTGTATATTGCATTCGCTTTTTCGTCTTTTCCACCTTAGCTAAACGCGTTTAGTAGAAACTCTCTCTCTATATATATATATATTCTATAAACAGTTAATATCCTGAATAAAAACCTCCGATACCTTGCGTACTGTTAATGTAAAATTAATTTTAAATGATCGTGAATTGTGTGCATGCGGGCAGGTGGCGCGTTCACTGGATCGCTTGGAGTCAGTGTCCAACTTCGCAGAATTCGTACGAGCCTTCACGGAGTTCGGTGGAGGCATGGTGGAGTTGGCGAGGCTCACAGCCGAGAGGCGAGCGGATTTGCGCGACGAGCGACGGCGGGCACAAGTCGCGGCCGCGCGAAATGTCCTGGAACGTTCCACCCTCATGCTCCTTACGTCATCAAAGGTATACTTCTCTGGTAACTAAGTAACCTTATCATTTGACTGGCCTCGTGGTCGAGCGGTTAGAGATCCTGACTGTGAAACCGCAGGTCGTGGGTTCGATTCCCACCCAGGACAAACATTTGTGTGATGAGCACTTGTATATAACTGAAAATTATCATCTGAAGATTTTTAAAGAAGTATTTATAACTATGTATGTATATGTACGTACATAATTAAGCAACTTAGAGTTGTATCAAAATATCCATTACAAACGAATGTTGTGTGTGTTCAGCAAAAGTGTTCAGCAAGACACACGATAAGTGTAAATTAGTGTGTGTTTTATCCAAATTATTCCATAGCCTTCTTCCACAAATTATGGAGGTCCGGCAACAATTCGGTACGGTGTGCTTTGTTTGTGACAACGGGCTTACGGCCGTCCATTTATCTTCAAGTTTCATACTCAAATTTCTATTTTATAACAATAGTACTAAATCAAATATACATATTAAAACAATAATATTGATTGTATCATAATTGGTTAGCCTTATCGATCGATTACGAGGTCGTAGGAATTTTTATAGCTTAAGCGTACTTACTGCTGTCTGCATAACGACTAAAGTCTGTTTACATTTCACTGCACAAATTAAGTCAAAAATCCAAGTAATTATTTTGTTCTTTTAAACAAACGGAAGTTGTAAATAACTCAGCATTTTACGACTAACAACGAAGTGTTTCGACAATTTAGACTGAGTGCTTTACTTGGTTTTGTCGTAACGTAAGCAAAAAGGCTCAACACTGACGCTGTAATCTTTTTGAACCACATTTATCTATTTTACATTTGAAATCTTTACTTCATTCTTCTTTTAATTTTTTTTAAGTTCTATGTAAACATAAGGATATTGGCTATCAAGAGGAACTGCTGCTGGAAAGCTACTGGAAAACATTAGTAGCCACGAAATACCACCGGAAATTGATTCAGGGTTGACCGAACGGCTTTTACACCTTAACCTTATATCCTTGGAACATTCCCTATAATCTTCCTTCCATCCTTATAACCTTAAACGATTATAGGCCTGAAATATATTATTATCACCAAAATATGTATGTGCAAATTTGAAGTGTAAAAGTTATTATCACTACTGTGTACGTAGCTCTGTAATGATTTAATTAGCAAATGTTACTATAACCTCTGAAATAACAAATATTAGTTAAAACGCAACGAAAAGTTTTACGAGATTGACGATCCTTATACACTTGTAGTATTCAAAACCAGTGAAACATAATATAGTATCTTACAATTCCAGGAAAATAGTCGTGATTATAGATTACATATACCGGTGATAAAGAAAATAGCATGTAAAGTACATTTTTCTGCAGCTTTTCTAAAATTCTATAAATTTCCGTAAACATGTAATGAAATTGTTATTCCACAACTAAATTTGATTAACACTTGTACTACGTAACAAAATGGACTGTGATCAATTGCAAATACGAGTATAGCGGCCGTCCAACCTCAGCAATCTTCACAATCTGTTAGTACTACAGAATGAACGTTGCGATGTGCTCTCTCGAATTTCTATTTAACGTTAACCTCATACGACTGTAAATTGCATGCAACGAGACGTGTCACAGCAGTAACCGCAATCAATTATTTCTTAGCGTGGTACGATACGTTTGTTTGTCACACAATTACCCAACGCTGACGCTTCAATAAAGCGAGTTTTTCTACTCTTCCCTTTAATCATACCCTAAATTAAAGGTTTCTCAATTTGAAAAAAAATCTGCAATTAATAGTGTGTTCTCTACTTAATAGAAATTTGGATTCATATAAAATGAAGCTGTTTTAATGTAAGATTTCATATATTAGTAATGAATCTTAGTAATTTTCAACAGTATTAAAGATGGTAAAGTAAAATATTATTACTATTAAAGAATATGCATGTAAAATTTTAATATAACGTATGTTATTTATATTCAGATAGTCGTAAAAAACAAATGGGCACTCTCCCTAACTTATTTTGATAAAACGTGTCATTTTTCAAATGGAACTCCAACGCCGATGAACTCACTTCCTTCATATTTCCTCAGCATGCAACGTCGTTCAGCATGAAATATGACATATCACTTTAAATTGGATACGGAAAAAGTTTCGTGTGAAAAATTACTTTAACACAGAATGATGCGTAGACAACTTTCTATATTTTGTCGATATTCATTCTAACGAACAGAACTGCTGCTGTAACCTATAAATACCTATGTATATGTTCTTATAACATTGTTCTAAATCGAGCTCTTCGTGTTCCACTTTAAGTACCTACTAACTTTAATTAAATGTTTGTCAAAGTTCATGGAACATCACAGTTCGTATTCGATATAGTATGCCACATATTATTGGCGTAGAAATCAACTAGACCGCAGACCGAAATGGATACGCGTACTATCTCTTGCCTTTTGTCATCTGAGCAAACGATCGATTGTAATTTCCAGCAATATTTATTTATTTATTTAGGTTTGCTAGTGGTTACAACACAATTACATACAAATTAAACTTAAAAACATATCCTATTAACTAAGTGCTTAACCTT
>DWQT01004575.1:0-11120 GCA_018244895.1 Myscelus amystis hages
CCAAATTTGAACGATTTGAAGTTTTTCTGTGTTTCAAGACTAATTCTTTTTTTCTCTTTATATTTATGGCTAAACAGACTTGCCGTTCGTGTTTATTATAATTTAAGTTCTTTTTGGCAATTTGTAGCTATAATACATTTAAAGGTGTTTTGGTTGTCTTTCCGTTTTCTTCACTCAAAACTGCTGTTTGCTTAGTTAATTATTTTTTCTTTATATGAGGTGTATCAAATCTGGACTTCAGACCCCCCTCCTTCGATCCGGCGATGTGATCTTAAGATTTGATTATTTAAATTATAATTAACGATTTGATCATCTAATATATTATGAAAGAATAGCCTATGTATATAGATAAATGAAACATTTATATAACCTACAAGGTAAGCCTAATATTAAGAAGTCGAGAGTGACAATATTTTACACATGTATATTTGATTAAAATCCCGTTATTTCTCTCATACGTGACACGTTTTATGTTTAGTTTAGTTTAATTTACAATAATGTAACGTTGGCTCAATGTATTAAATTTAATATCAAGAAATAACCCACGTTAACATCTTAAAGGGTGTACATTTGCATTTTCTACATTACATACGACTACATCAAAAAAGCAACAATAACATTTAATATTCTCTAACATAAACTGGAGTTATCCCGAGTGTAGATACCTAGACACAATATCGCTTTATAGCAACGAGATTACAACAGACTGAGATTGAGATTGAGTGACCTATGAACTACTCAGCTCCGTCAGATAATCCGGTTAGACCTTTTCCACTAAACGTATAAATGCATCATCTTTAAATCCGAAAGCGATTAGCTATTGTGGTAAAGTAACAAATATTTCATTGTATAAGTATAATAGGTAACCTATGTATATAGAAAAAATAATCAATACATAAATTTACTGAGTGTATAAAACATAATAATATCTAGAAATATATTCCTCCTAAAGAAAGCTTTTAACAAACTTTACCTTGGTAAATAACTCGATTGTCAAAATTGTGAAAAGCTTTTTGCTCTTTTTATAATACCTATATAATTTTACTTACGAAAGTTGTTTAAACAGCATTAGTAATAATTGCAAAAAATAACTAATGTAATGCTCATTTTGTATACCTTCAATGTATGGAGAATATATTGGTTCTAAGACATTTGAATCCTTCCTGCTCATTGCTGATGCTTACTGCTGCTTTCTGTGCGAAAGGTGGACTTCGCAGTATCGCTTCTTTACGACGAATGTGTGACGCAGCCAGGTTAAAAGTATCTTTAATGCTGTAATGGATGGGATAAAGCATGGCAAAACGCTAAGCAAACGCTTACCCGCAATACGTATAAGTTGCAACGTAGCGCGAAATCTATTGTCCTTAAACACCTTTTGACCATAATAGTAGGACCGTTTATTACGGTCTTACTAATTGTTAATATCTGACTCCAAATAAGGCAGACGAAAGTTCAGCGGTGAATCTTTAAAGTATTATGGCTAACTACTTAAAAACACGGAAAAAGATGTAGAAATATAAAAGACATCTTTTATTACATAAAGAACTTAATAGCTCAGTCGGAACTGTGGT
The DNA here is from genome assembly GCA_018244895.1 of Myscelus amystis hages. Classification (NCBI taxonomy): domain Eukaryota; kingdom Metazoa; phylum Arthropoda; class Insecta; order Lepidoptera; family Hesperiidae; genus Myscelus; species Myscelus amystis. The sequence continues at coordinate 1,572 of DWQT01004575.1, forward strand.
CGCTTAATCCGTAACTAAATCTGCTTTTGCAGTAGAAGTTTTATATTGCTTTGTTAGAACAAGGTTTGACTTAAGGATTTACGTGCAAGGCTTATTTTGTTTTGATGTTATCTTACTATTTCAAGTATAGTTATAGTATAGTTAGTTCACGTATTTGTTAATAATATTTATAAAAAGAGATCACAATACCCTTAGTCAATATGTGCAATTCTATCTGATTTAACATTATACTCGTACATACTCGTACATATGTACATAACCATCACGCCAGGTCACTAACGAGGTAGGCAGAAAGCACCAAGTGCCAAATATACATACATATATTTATGTACATATTTGAATATCACAAATATTCTTAGTTTTATGAAAACTGGACTAATAAAGGGACAGTATCTTCGTAATGTGTATATTATAAACTATTCATGCAATTTCAATGTAATGGAAGCAATTTTCTTAAACTGTTACGAAAATAAAGTTGGTTTGACACGAATGCATTTGGTGTTCCGAATTGGCTTGGACTCGAATATTTTATTGGAAAGTCGAACAACAAACGGTGAACATTTTGCTCAAAACTTTTACAGTTGGACAGTTCTAACGGATTAATTATTACTTAGTTTTCGGACCTCTGATGGGCGTACTGGGATCGTTTGGACGATACCTTATAATATCATAGGTATGAATAGAGCTATCTCGAATGCGTGTGAGATAACACTCTGGTTAATAAACATGTCTATTCAGATTTAAACCTTTCACACTAACCTATGGCTTTTGTTCTGCCATAAATCAATCCAGTTCCACGTGCAATGCAATTTGGACGGAATTGTTTTGCTCTGTTGTCGATGTCGATGAGCTAAACTGTAACCATTCACTAGGTTAGACCATGTTTCTACTATGTTGTTCATATGAGATGCTAATATCCCCCTGTGGTTGCATCACCTACATATGAATACTTTGGTATTACGTATTATGAAATATGCACGGCGACTTTATTAACATACGACATATTATGACATATTTTACGAATACGAGTCCTTTCATTTTCTTAAGAAGTAACTGTATGTTCTATAAAATAAAATTCAAAAGATGAATTTTGTATTAATGATTAGTGTATTTATTCTGCTTTGTTGTCTGTTTTTAAAAAAAATGTATTGCTCTGTTCTTTCTTCTCTATTTCAATTCAGGTCCAAGAGCTAGATTTGTTTTTTGTTTGAATATACTTAAACTTACCTACTACTCTTCAATTCATCTTTATTATTGTATAAAATCAAACATCCTATCAGCTACATTTGTAATTGTCCTGCGCTTGAATAGAACAATATTACCTTTAATTTAGCAGTTCCATTGTGTTCCTCGCAGTTTCAATATTCGTCCTTTCAATTTGGTTGTACAAAGCCGTAAGCACAGATGGTAAATGTTTAAAGCTTTCAGAAACAGCATAATAAAGTTCATAGGTATGCATACCAATATTGTTTTAAAACCGAGTCAAAAGAAAGTAGTTACTCGGTGTTTGAGTGTGAAAGAATTAAACGCTTTTGCTATACATTGCAGTAAACAACTATAACAAAGTAAATCCCATACAAGACGAGATGACAAATATTATAACAATTTATTGACGTCTTTCTTCACCGTACTATTCCATATAAATATAATATATGATACGATAGGTTCTTGTTTGAAACGTGGTTCTTATACAAAATCGTATTTCCTCCAATCGAGAAAAGGGTAGGCATTATAACTGTAGTGTATCTATTAAATAGATATAAAATATGTGAAAAATGAAAAACAATAAACTAAAATACCTTGATATTTGTCAAGCACCTGTTTTGAATCCATTATAAGGAAAGATTTGTGCATTATTACAGCACGCTGCTCGAGTGTGAGGGAAAGAATTAGTAACCAAATCATCACTTAGAAACAATTATGTCGTCCTCTTTCAATAAGTTTTAGGAACTGCCTAATGAATACAATTGAATATGCCGCTATGTGCCGCCAATATTTACCAGTAGCGGGCGCCCATTTCTTAAGTGGCCGTACTACATAACTACATACATATATTATGAATGTTCGTCTCATACGGTCTTATGTTAACGATATTTTTTTAAGTAGTGATAAATATTTGTATGTTTACATAAGAGTAAGCACATGTATAGTTCTATGTTATTTTGAACATTGTAGTCGTGAAATGAAGTGATTTAAAAACGTATTTATAAAACTGAGCTCACTTAAATCCTACCTATAACAGTAAACTGCAACGCTCTTTTAATTAAAACTCTCAAGTACGTAATGCTCCGCTTCGCTCTGTATGATTTCCGTACGTACGAGTATGTAACTTAATGCCATTTACATTCGAACAGGTTAGTACTGTTTTGCAATTGCTTATCTTATTTTAAATAGATTTAGTGTATGTACAAGTAAGTTGAAGAAGGTTTTTTCTATAAACGAATGCATCGATAAATTGTTATTAGATTTATGAGATACAATGTTGTTTGTTGAGAACTTACCTGTTTTAACTAATTTGAATGTGACTTGCTGTTGATTTCTTAGTTGCTCGTTATGAGTTGGATGTGTGAGCTCACGTAGAGCCATCTCCACTGAGGATTGTGGCATCATGATGCGTCGTGGTGGCGTTGGCTCTTTCGGTTTACTGAAGCTAAAGCGGAAGAAACTGACTTTCTTCGGCTTGGAGTTAGACCCTGTGAAATCAAAAGAAATAAGTTTATAATATTAGACATATTGTTAAATGTAAATATAAACATAATCCCACAAACCAAAAAAAAATGCAACATTATTTAAAAAAAACACATGACTCAAAGTTCAATCAAGCGCCGGGTTATATAATGCGAAAATCCCATGCAGACAAATCGTGATCATCACGAGTTATAAGGATTGGTTAGTTAGTGAAAATGGGTAACCCAACCCAAAATCAAACTTTCGTTCAAAAACCTTCAAATGACGAACGCTGAGTCGTTGGCGTTGAAGGTGAGGAGGTCCGGACGGAAGCTGCAGGAGAAGGACTAGCGGCGGGCTCGGAATGAGGCCGAGGGGGAAGGGAACTAATTGAGGACGTAGCGGTCGAAGGGAAGTGCGGTGCCGTAACATCTAATCGACGATCCGGCTCTGGTGTGGTCACACGAATATTCGCTCCAAACTGAGGCGTGCTTGCCACTTCAAAAAGAGCATCGAAATCTCGGTCGAAAATGTTCTTCCGCGAAAACGCCGGAGTCGGGAGGGGCGCGGGTAACTCGAATTCATCAGGTGCAGGGGTCCTAACTATTTTGCCGAACTCGTTGTCCTCGTGGCGGCCGAGCTTTTTGAGTAGCTTTGCTTTGGTGCGCTCGCGCAGCTTGGCCGGACGCTCGAGGGAGGGCGTCGGCGAGGCCGGCGCGCGCTCGGCGGGCTCCGGGGGCGCCGTTTTGGGGACTGAGGCGGCGCGGGGCGGGGTAGGGGTCGGGGGCGGGGGGCGCGCGCTCGACGGCGCGGACGGCGGCGGACCGATGATTATATCAAGGGTGGGCCGCTGCCGAGGCCGAGGCAGCGATTGCGAGTTGTATGTCAGGGAAACTACTTCGTCTGCAGGATATATTACGTACATCCCTGGCGAGACCGCATCGCGCCGGCCCCTCGCGCCCTCCGAAGAGGTTCACGCGCGTCTCAAGCTCACTACTTTGTAATATACGTTTCGCCTCTATGTTATATTGTGAATGTTCTGTTCTAAAACACTTTCTGCTGTCTCGGCTGTGGAATGTTTTTTGTCGTAATGTTGACTTTTTTGAGACGTGGAAGGACTGAGGAATGTTTTATAGGAGAGATTTTGAGCCATGTAATAGGGGTTAGGGATTACTTTCTTCGTTTAACGTCAGCCTCGTTAACGTTTCTTCAACCTATGTAAAAAATAAAATAAACCATTTAAATATATAGCTTACCGAATGATTTCAACGTTTAAAATCATATCTAGGCATACGAGAGGGTGTACGCGCACCCTTTTCCCATGAAATCTATGTTTATATTTATTCATAATAATACAACATTCGTATTATTATTAAAAATTAAAAACCGTTGACTGGCCTCTTGGTCTAGTGATTATAGAACATTTGACTCCTAAACTTTAGCTCCTGGGTTCAATTACCACTTACTGACATTAGTGGTGGCGCCTATGTCGGTGTAGATTAATATTCATCAAATATATCTTTTAGAATTTTATTTGGGAAATTCACATGTTTTATTTCAAGAATTGAGGACAAATACAGATAAGTGCGCCAAATATTTTTGAATTTGATTAGTTATTAAATCAATAATTATTCTTCCCAATTGGTTCTGGCACTGTTAACAATTTTCCACCATTTACGTGCTTCCTTTAAATTGATATCAATAAAATGTTCGTAAACGCCGTGCCAATTAACAGTTAAAATAAAGATTACCGCCCGTATGTACGAACGCTTTAGGAGCTGAGGCGTAAAGCGCTTCAAGATAAACGGGTCAAGTGTCACCACAAAAGCTGAGGGCAAATCCTTGAGAAGTGGGAGCGTCATTGAAAATTTCTACTACGTTGCGCCTCTATACAAATTAATTTTGCAAGAATCTTATTCCTTTAAAGTAATGTGACCTAAATTATTACACAACCGAACTTTTAATAACTGTTACATTTTGGTTCGGACATTTTCAAAATTGTATACTGTTAATATATTCCCGGTCTATGCCGTGTATAGAAAAAATTAATAGAATGTAATTCTAAAATTGGTAATCTACAATAAAGTAGAATGTGAACGATTTTCAAAGCCAAGGCAGACAATTAATAAAATTTCTAATTTATCAATTCCAAAGCTAGAAGAGCGTGTCACATTATCTAAAATCTTGCTCGGAAACTCCTTCCCCTTGAGTAATTTACATATGTATTGGGTTTAAGACAGCTTATCAACATAATGTGCGAAACACGTGTAAAACTCTGCCGTATATCTCGGAATAAGAATAGATTTAACGCCAGTACACAACAACGTATAAAGCTGTGAAATTGATTTAAATTGTGAGGAACTTTGACGTCTACGTCTTTGTATCACACTTACTGGAAAGTTAGTGGCCATTCATTACATATCATTTCGCTGACATTATCCGCGTCTCTGCCTAAATGGGACACGATAGGCTGATATTATACCCTGATCTGGTGGTGGTATTTTCTTACGATACCAAAGTCATCGGACACAGTTTAGCATTGCCTAGAAAGAAGGAGCTCAAACGCAGTCTCCCAAGTACGAGTATGAGTACATCAATGTTCACGTAAGGTTGCCACTCGAAGCCAAAGAACGGTCGCGCCTCAAGTTGAAGGATGCCTCACGTCCCGCCACTGGCTCAGGGCAAAGAGCACTTTTTCATTGAAGTGTCTTGGAACAGCTTCCTAAGTGATTTAACTAATTTTAAGATTTACAAATAATAGATTTTATTAGAACCTAATTAGTAGTTACAAAATAACGGAAGTCTCGAATACCTGCACCTCGTTTCAATTTAACGACAATAGAGATTTTGGTGTGTAAATATTATGATAATATAGAATCATTCTAAATAAATTGTTGAGTACCTCGAACAGTTGTTTAAGATACCCCTTGAAGTATAGAAACGCTGGTGAATTTGCTATTTTTGGTCACACATTCAAGGATTTACACTATATGTGTAAAATAATATATGTACATATATTTTTAGTCTAATATTTAAGGACTTTATTTGGTCTAAAAAAGTTATGTTATATTTCAAGTAGTTACAAGTTTAGCCGTGTAGATTAGACAAAGGTTGTTTATTTACCGTTTTCCATTTGTAGTATTTGCGATAAAAGTATTCTAAAATATTAAAGTGCTGCCCAAAATCAATATTCTATTCGGACGAATTTGCGGGAAAATACTAGTATTATATAAAATCGTTGAGTCAAACTTTTCTGCAACAAATTGCTCAAAATACGTTTAAAAGCATATTTGTGTCGAAAGGTTGGATTATACAAAAGCTCATACCTGAAGAGAATACCATTTTTAATAATTTTAAAAACGTGTTAACTTATCCGTAGGAAATTCACAATAGCCGATTTTCCCTGTAATGCAATTCATTTGCATTGCAATTTCGTGTTCACGTTCCTACGTGCAATACTTATTTTATATCGAAAAAGTTTTATGTGCTGAGTTTCGAAATTATATATATCTTTAAAGAAATTCACTGTTGATACTCTTCATTATTTTCGATATTTCGAACAAAAGACTGTTTGATAAAGGGATTTGCGGGGTTATCCCTTTCGTATCATAAAATATTTTTCCCTTAACATAAATCTGTTTGGAGAGTTTACACCGAGTGGGCTTAAACGAAAATAGAAATAGGGTGAAAATATATTAGACTAACAAAATACTACTAGTAATAACTATATGTACATATTTGACAAACCTAACGAACATAGTTTATCGACTCGTGCATTTCGGAGACGCTAAGCCTCTTTATAAAATTCATGTCGAATGTCTATAAAACACAGTCAGTGATTTATTTTTGTCTTTAATCCAAAGCTGTTTCGGCCGAAACACCTCCTACTAATATTTACACGTCATTTTGTTCATTGAAATAATAATTATAATTTCTATGGCCGCCATTGTAATTTTAGTTTCAATCCAATTCTTAAAATATTTTTCTAAGATTTATTGAAATCGCTCAACATTTTACACTACTCGTATATCACGATCCTAAACTACGGGTTGTGTCAAATCAGGAAGATGCTTATTTATTATAAACGAAGTGCCTGTGAGTAATAAAAGGATAAGGCACTACTTCTGAAAAAACTCTTCATATAAGCAGATATCAGGCAGTCACCTTGTATTTGCAATCACAAAGTGTTAGTAACAAACCTCTTAAATCGTGTAGACCTCGTTAATGTTTCACTGAATTTGTTCATACACAGTCGGACTTATTTAAATTATATGAAACGATCTGCGAAGAAATAGCCTTTTTATTTGTTTCATGTTTTAAAATTCAAGCGAGTGCATCCAATCGTAAAATAGCTCGTGCTTTAAATTCTACGACGACGAGGGGCGAATGTTGGCAATGTTTGACTTCTTGAGTCTTGTAATAGAGGAGTAATGACCGACGAGTGTTTGTGTTCTGATGGCTACGACTTTATTTTGTTAAACTGATGGAATTTGCTCTTGAGAACCCATAGTTGTCTGTAGTTCAATTTTTACATGCACGGTAAGCGGCTGTTTATTATTAGCTTTTACCCGCAACTTCATATAGTGACTTTGCTACGCTATCATGCCTTAATCACTGAACTTGGCTAAAATGAAAGCAAACATTTATTTAATCACCCGCAAAACACTGGAAGAACTTTATATGGGACAATTTTTGACTGAAACGATTGATTTGCTTTCCTATCTGTACGTTGCAGGGTGAAATCATTCTTAATGTTTTTTCAATCTTTATTCAAAACAAATGACATAAATTTATACCTTATCGAATTTTTGCTCTTTGAATTTATCTTTCCTAATAATTTTTCTAGTATATTTGTAAGTTAAAATATAATAGGCAGCGGTCTTATCTGTCATTTTCAAGAACTGAATTATGTGACTTTGCTCGTTCGCGAGTATCGGCGCATCTCTACTACTTAATGTACGTCACTTACAATGTCGTTTCGCATGTTGGTGCCACGAACATTGGCCTAATTCAGTGCTCGTGATGGCTTTGTTGTTAACGGTTAGTTCTTGAAGTCACTTAAAGTTAAGTTTATAACTACTCGTCTGTTGTATCTGACATGCACCTTTCTATTTAAAAATTAAAGTTATTTAGAATTTTGCAATCAATTTGGATGATTATTCATCCGTGGAATGAGGTACCATTTTATTCACAACTTTAAAAAAAGGTCTCTTTAACTTTTCACTGTATTACCTAGTTCTTCTGTGATGTAGCTGATATTAAGATATTGACGTGTTTTCGTATTTATCAATCCATTAAATCAATATAACTTATCAAAACAGGATTGCTATTGCCATTAATTTTTTATTAATAGAATTGGAAAATCTAATGTATCCCTTATTTGAATTTAGTTTCTAAAATGTGTGTGTTTTATAAAGATAAACGTTAGATACAGGTATTTATTGAACTTGTTCATTAAAAAGCACGGACGAATATCCAATTATCCACGAAATGGTTACAAAAAGACATATTAAGTGGGCTATGCATTGAATAAAGAGAGTGCGGACTTAAAAACAGAAATGGATGAACGTACGTAAGGCACGCGTACGCGTATGTTATTCTATGTCGTTTATATAAAACTTCATTTCATACTTGGAACCGCAGTTGTCAAGCTGCGCATTGAGGAAATAAGTTTCTTGTGGTTCGTGCATTCGCCGATGTCTACTACATATACCTACTGTTGCTGCCAACTATAGATTAAAATTTGCGTTGTAAAGAAGAATCTTATATTATCATATCATTATTATCGTATTATCGTATCGTATTCGAAAAAGCTGTACAATTCTTCGACTCAACACCATCGCTAATAGTACGCCGAACAACGTTAATAGCGCGTGCTCCATTTATCAACTAGGTATACGAGTATGGCGCTCTGAATATTCATGGAATTCGCACCAAACAATTTCAACAAACAACTGCTATCGATCGTATTACTAGGTATAATATGGTAAGTGCTTTAGTAATCCTAATAACACAACATAACTCGTATACAGATCATTGTAGTAGCTTTATCGATAGAGAAAATTAAAAAGGGTTAAAAAATATCGGTAGCATATTAAAATAGGAAATACACTAATTTTAAAAGACTTAAATATAAGCTAGCTGTTAGTTCCGTGGCTGAACAGGATTTTGGCGATTTTACTCTTAAGCATGATAAGTGTAATGCAGTGTGCGATCAAATATACCTGCGTGAATGATATTGTCATATTATTCAATTACAATGTTTATTTGCAATTGCCAAATATTTAAAAAGCGTAAGTGACTAACAATATTCATAACTGTACCTACATTTTACCTACTCGTTTTGATTATCAATATATCCTGGTTCTTTCGAGATGAAAGGGGTTCCAATATGTTCTACAGGAATTATCTGATTAAAATAGTACTTCGTTGGCTATTAAATTTTAATGAAATAACAATTTACAACTATTATTATTACAACACACGAACATTAAACAATTAGTTGATATGGTAACAACGTATTCTGTTTTTTTGAATGTTAATATACATACATATGTATATGTAAGGGATATTCATCTTTATTCATTTATAGGGAGAAAATAGCTATAGGTAATAGTTATGGATAGATATAAATAGTAGTAAATTTATAATGTGCATAGATAACAGTTATTAAAAAACACAAGAGAGCTGACAAGAGACACCCGGATAGAACGAAGTTCCTTTCGATTAATAAGTGAAGGAATTATAATAAAATTTTATTTCTTTTAATTGGCAACACTAGTTTGTCGCACAAGTTCTGATTTTTTTCCTTCGCAACGCGCGCTAACATCGTTCCAATAAATATAATCATGTCATCAATTTAGCAAACTTTGGCATCCTACG
>DWQT01004576.1:0-11120 GCA_018244895.1 Myscelus amystis hages
TGTATATATATATATATGTATATATATATATATATACTAATACATATGTATATATATATACTAATACATATGTACATGAATAATTTTTCATCCACGCAGAATGATTCGCACGAAAAAACAATTGTCCGGGAGGGGAATCAAACTTAAAACACCCGGCTGAGTATACAAGAATACAAATCACTGAACCAACAGGACTTGGTGCTTTCAAAATCGCATCGAAATAGTGACAAATAATACACAAATGTAAAAGGATAAGTAATTCAGCTATAGCGGTGTTTAACATTGCTTAATTCTTCAACAGATCTCAAGAAACAATTTGCAGTATCGCCAGTGTCGATGTCAGTGGAAGCTGGATCGGCAGCCTCGCTTCGCTGTTCACCACCAGCGGCGGCTCCACCTCCGAGGGTGTCCTGGCTGAAGCATGGAACTCCACTTCAACAAGACCACAATGTCTTGATATCGGCTGAAGGCAACTTGCTCATATCACGAGCTACTTTACAAGTGAGCGACTTAACTTAAACCTTAGTTCTTCTGAGATTCTTCACTTTTCGTCCTCAGAACCAGGTCAACAGGCTCAAGAGTGTCAGGACTGTAACAGAAATCCTAAAACACTACCTAGCCCTATGGAAATATGACATTGCTGTTTTACTTATGAAATTTATTATGGGCTTAATGAGGATCCAATGAAAATCAAAATAAAAATCTGATCAACTTTTAAAATGTCTAGAAGCTTGACATCTTCTGTTTATTCATTATTCACCTATTCGTTACTTTATGCAGTTCTAAACAAAAGCTCCGTTGCATTTCTTCACTAATGCTTATGCATTTGATCGTTGCATTATTCATGCTTCCTGCTTACTTATTCCATTTAACAGTAATTGTCCGGACGCCGGAGCTCAGCATTCTTTCTTCCTTTAGTGCCCTCTAATGACTAAATATTTGCGCCCTCATTACGAATTGCCTCCAATAAAAAGAATATCGTGGCATCTTTGCATATTTATTTAAACCGCGGCATCATGTCGACTTTCTAGAACATTCACATAATATATGAAAACATTGTTAGGTTAGGTGTTAGGTACATACATCTGTATTTAAAATTATTCACTCATCAATTATCGTAATTTTATTTTAATTTTCAATATGAGTACTTATTTCATCTTTTAATCTGACTAAAATCTTATATGGCCATAAGTTCATGACTTGTACCAAAAACATTAATTTCACAGATAAACCAGATTTTTAAACTCAATAACAGAATTATCTGTTACTTTTCTTTTGGAATCTAATTATTTGCGAAACAGACACGTAATAGACATAGAGAATCATTTTTGTTCAGCTTTTTTTATACAGCGCTAAACTTTTCAATTAAACTTTTCGCAGACAAGCGGATTGATTAATTATTCTTTTAACAACCTTCCCACTATGTTAATTCAAATGAAATATTATTTTATTCAAATCGTGGAAGCCTCACTTATTCACTTTGCTCAATTTGTGCCTGACTTATCTTTAGATTTAGTGGCACGTTCAGAAACACATTTGCTTAAATCATTTCTCGTAGCACTTACATAGCCAGCGATTTATAGCTGTTCTTTAATTGTGATTGCGATCTTAAATCATTCGCACCTATTAAAATTAAAGTCTATAATTACCATTAAATCGTGGGGAGATTAAAACAACTGCGAATATAAACGATGATTGTGTTAACTCATAAAAAAACATGTGCTCTAATTTTAACATCGTGTAAAGGATTTGTCTCCTCTAAAATACTCATATGTAAACAGTGCGCTAAAACCGCTGTTGTAAATAGTATGGAAAAGTTCAAAATCCTTAAATCCTTATAACATTGCACGAGTACCTTGGTTACTCATAGCAGATGAGTCATTTGCAGTGCCACACGTGTCCACCCTCCCATTCAGCCAAACTGGGCTCGTTACTTTGATGGAATTATTATTACACGAATCAGATGTTGCGGTGTGTAAATCATTTTTTTTATCTTGATATGGTTGGATTACTTTATTAAGAAACATATGTAAACACGTACTGTTTTATATAAATTCATGCACACGATCACACGATAATTTGAATTAGTGAAAAAAGAAAACTGACAATAATTAAATTTTTATGATACTCTATGTTTATGTTAGTTATTATGTACTATTAAGATTAAAGAATGTCTCGAAGTAACATTTTCTGTATACACTCTTATTTAAATTATGTTACATTTATGACGATCATTTAACTGCTTTATATAGCTACATACGTATATATACGCTGTACAACCGCAAAGTGACCTGCCTCGTGTCAGTCTCAGCTTTAATTAGTTCTCGGTACGTATTCAAATTAGCCACTTGGTCCATATCCATGGTTAGACATTTGCCTAATAGCAATTAGATCGAGCGACCTTCAATTTAAGTCGCATCAGATAGTCCAACAATTGCCTTTAATTCCTCTCCGTTTGCTTGTTACTCCAGCACAGTGACAATCGGAGCATCTTGTCGCGAATTGTTTATTTAATCTCGACGACTGCGACTAATTAGTCGAGAGAGACGGACGTTTATTAATTGCGACACAAGTCGCTGTCGCCTTTCGTGTCCTCGTTTTGCCGCGTTCCGACGCACCCTTTCAAGTTTCAGGACTCGTGTTGATAAAAGTGTAAAGTCTGTGGTAATTCAATCCTATATTTCATGGCCCGAGATATCCGTCTTGTACAATTAATTCAATTTTAGTGCCACATTTGTCGGTCCGAATGGCAATACTGTTTTTGGTTTTATTTCATTACCGCGTTTACACTTGTTTCCTCTTTAATGCAATTACTGCACGCAAGTACCGGTATAAATTTTTTACGGTCTTTTTATCTTTAATTTCACGCGTACATTCCATGCCAATTTCTGTTTTGGTTTACTTTCATACAATTAACTGTTGTAAAATATAATATAATATTTATACATCGAAAACTGATTCTGCGATTGCGCATTTTATAATATTTTCACTATACCTTATTGATTGAGTTATTTTCTCTTTGGTTATCTACTCTCTCTCTCTAACATTCATATCCTTACAAACACCACGTTCTTGCAACGTGACAACGACGCCGCATATATTAGCATTAACACTTATCGTGATAACCATTCGTTTTCTATGTATATTAAATCTTACAATAAATTTAAGTCCACATTCAATAAACCACCACCCACCACTGATTATGAATGCGGTTTCGGTCTCAGTCAACGTTGCAAATAGCTCACCATCTCTGGTACCGCAGCTCTCACTAATTAGCGACTAAGACCAGATATATATCAATTGCATTTCACTAATACTAGCTAAGAATGGATTTTAAAATTTCTTGGTACGCCTAAAACGTCATAAGTAGAGGAAACTAACTTCTTTTCTTTATTGCCTTCAACAATGAATTATTTTTTTATGCCTTTTCGGCTAGTGTTTAAGGGAATAAAAAATTCTGAGTCATATTTCTTAATACGATATGTGACTTGCAAAACTGGGCATAAATAAGCAAAAACGAAAAAGTAATATTTCATTATTCTTACCTAACCATTTCATCATCATTTTGTATCCTCTCTTTACTAGCGCAAGTAATATAGCTCGCAATATTGTCCCGAGGTGTCGGGAGCATTCTCTTAATTAAATGTAAGGTTTATAGTACCCCGTTTACAATGTTCGAGGTTATCTGCATCAGCGTCTTCGCGTAAGTTAGTCGAAGAAGCTTTTAGCTACACAAGTATTGGTAAATTGTATTGTGATAGGTACTTCATGTTGATGAGTTTTTGTTTCACTCGCACACATTTCATAATTTATTCGTCTTCGTAGTTTAAGGTTTCTTATCTTCAGTCTGTCTTATGCGTAGGCTTTGATTGTTTTAAGCTTGGCGTTTTCTAAAGTCGTGTGTATGGTCTGATTTATTAGTTTATTTTATGTAATATATTAGCGTAAATATTTGATGTAAGAAATGTTTTCGGACTATCGCAGCTGGCAAGTAATGTTTCTTTGGTACAAAAGTATGATTTAAATGATTTTGTATTGGACCATTATTAATTATAATGATTGAAACAAATATTCTAGTATCTTCTTCTTTCCCTTTTATCGGATTTAAATTAGGTATATTTATTGCAATACGTTTTATTTTAGCTTTGATTCAGTTTGTGATAGTAAAGAAACTTAATAGTAAAAATTAAAATCATATAATCTTTTCTTCCCAGGATATGGCGAATTACAGCTGCGTGGCCGAAAACATCGCCGGCAAAAGAGTTTCCGAGTCCGCCCTCTTGACTGTTTACGGTAAGTAATAGTTTTATTTTACAGTTAGAATAACAGTTATACAGTTGTAATCACAAATGTAGTTTGGATAACTTTAAATTGTGATTTTTTGTGTATTTTACACAAAGCAATTGTTTTTGGTGATGACACTCTATTAACTTCACCCTTTATCAATCTTAGTTTTCTAAAGTACTCTAAACATATTTAATACTTTACTAAGGATAGTATTTCCTGGTTTCATTCCATTGAAGTCTCTAAAATAGTGTTCTGCGAACGCTTAATTTAAGGACGCTACGGTAATTATTCGAGTCATTTTCCACTGCCCAGAAGCGTATAATTTTAGCGTTACAAATGAGACGTTCCGCACTCCGTGATAGTTAAACCTGAGTTTATACTGAACGCGTTATTAATTTCACTCGAGTAACCAACTAATTAAACCGTTGCCTAACGACATTAAAAAGCCAAGGGAAATAGATCCCCATGGATTTACCTAAACTAAAAACACTAGACTTACCCTTGTTTTTCTAAGAGAAGACTCATGTTCAACGTTGCAAAGGTATAAAGACTTGATGATTATGACGATGATGATGCTGGAAGTGATTGTGATGAAACAAATGAACTATTATCTCCTATTTATAATAAAAGTAGATATACTTAGTCTGGAACATGCGAGAAACACACTAACACCATAGTATTCATACGAATGTGAAAAGCAACAAGTGTTTGGGCTATTTTTTATAGAAGACGTCGGAGAAAAATGTGATATTGCTATTTAAAGATTTAACAAAACACAATCAATCTTCTAGTGAAGCTATTCAATATGATTTAAGTAAAATTTTAGAGAATCTAAACGACTGTAAAATATAGTAGTGTAATTATAATAGTAATAGAACACTACAAATCCTCCACTCAGCAACGTTACACGTGAAAGCAACAATGTACATACGAACAGACCTATAATACACAAAACAACCAGACATACGGACGATACAATTCCCGTAGAATCGCGCAGTCCAAATAAAGGGTACCGAGCCCTCTAATAAAGTTAATTGGTCTCAGCTCGTACCGAGGATAACTATTCCAATTAGGACCTACGTCGCTAAACCACTCGTCCCACTAACGACAGGGAAGTGACTAGCTTAATCAATTGTGAATCGAGAGTTTGATGAAGACCTTTTGACACTTAGGATCAGTTATGCGATACTCGTATACTATGGACGGACCTTATCTAAGAGGTTTAAAGAAACTTATAGGTTGACAATTGAGGATCTCAACAGAGGATCTCAAAAGTAATAAGTGGCTTAAAATGAATATCGTATAACCTAGTAACTATGAGGATGAAAAATACAGCTGTACAAAATACGACTTTGGTTACTAAAATTGGTGATTCACGAATGTTATAAGAAAAACTCAGATTCTTAATAGCATCATGCATTACTCTGCAGTAACAACAAGTATGCCATGAATAACAATGCATAGAACAAGAACCTTAACTGAAATTCCCAATGTAAGCGGGCAATCTCCCGCGGATTCGGTCGCTCGACGACTAAAACCACTAACAGTGTGTTCAAATTGACTGTTTTGGTTTTACTTCGGGGAGCAGAAACATTGCATCACGTTACTCACATGATGAAATGTGTGAGAGAAATAAGATACTGTGTGATATGATTCATTAACATATCTTTATTTTGAATTAAGTTGAAAACACACGATTTTTTTACAGTATGACGAAAGTATTCCGAGGGGTATATTAATTAAGAAAAATCTCCTTAGGATGAATGTTTAATATACTCCATTTTTTATCCGGTTCCAAGGACAACTCTTTAGCTGCACCGCACTTAATTGATAAAAAAACTTAAGAGCGGGCAGTTAAAGCGGCGATTTCGGGACGTGCTAAGTCAGAGGTGGCGATTGCAATCAGTTAGGCAGGCGCCATATTTTCAACGTGGCGTGGGCGATGCGGCGTCCCTAATGATTCTCCCATACGCTTGCGCTGCTATAATTGCAAGCCATCGGCGCATGCCCTTTGATCTCACTGAAGTAAAGATAGTTATTACGAACAAGCGAGGGTGAAATGAGCGTTAAACAGCATCGAGAATTGTCGGTTGTCAGATAAATTACATATGAAATAATAAAACGTGCTTGGACGCCTTGTTAGATGCCGCGTTAGACTCGAGCTAGGTCGTTGATCATTCCTGAAGTATCGTAGTTATCGGAAAGGTTGATGTAGTATCAGCTATTGGAGATAGAATATCATTGATTGTCAGATGTAATTTGTTAACACGACATATTATGCCATTTGCAACTTGTTTATGGTGCTATCTCGAGCTCGAATCATTCAATATTTATTTCTGTTGTTCTATTTATGTACTTTTGTTCCCTACATTTTTGTAGCTCAAATTACTGCTAATCAGTTAAATGCCATGACTAACAAGTTGACGTGTTTTTTTTAATAATTGTAGGGAAAATATTGTCCTTTCACCAGCTCAACGAGTCCTGAAATCTTGATAAGGAACGCATGTTTCCAGCGAAACGTGCTTAGTGTTGAAAACGCTAAATCGTTTACATATTGCGTGCTGGGTTCTTTACCTAAAGTCGTACTATTGGAAGCGAGTAACTATTGACGAGAACAGATTACACATTTATGATCAGCTGTTCATGTATCCATTGCAGAATGGACATATGTTTTCATTCGGATTCCATCACCACCTAAATACATGTGAAATTTATATTATCTGCAAATATTGATTTAATTACTACAAGCTGTAGGGTTAGCCGATTGAGACAATATTAATTTTCTGTGGCAATGTGTTCTGGATTTAAAATATTAGTCGTTTAAACTAATACGATCAGGCTTAATTTCGAACGATAACCTCAATCAAATCCCCAAGAATACATCTATACATAACATTGTAAACGCTTCCAGACTATATGTGTGTTAGACCGTTCTTAATCTTATTGAATGTAGAACATTCGTTCGGACTAGGTGCCTTGAGGCCACGGGGCTCGGTTTGGTGGTATTAATTAATAATCGGATGCGAACATGTTTTGATATTGTAGCAGCTTTTAATCCTCTTGCCGGGTACAGTCACGCGAATTGATGGATTGGAGCAAGGTTTTATATGTAGAGTTGTTTGTTTATGTGATTACGATATCGACAATGATTAATACGCTTCGGCTATTTGATATTCTCAACTGTTATGCGTTTTACACAAATACATTGTGTTGGGATTGTTATTTGCAAATGTTTTACAAACATTCGCTTCTTTTTATATAATTGAAGGATGGGACGCCAACAACTCACATCCGACCTTCACTAGTTTAAAACAGACTTTGTAAGGAAGAAGAGGAAAGGAGAAATAAGAAAATGTCTTTAGACGCATCTTTACTCGTATTATTACTTTTTAATTTATCATGCTATGATTTTTTATTGTATAAGCGAGAAGCGAAACTATGAATAATGTAGTTATTTTACTAATATAATAAAAATGCTTCCCTAAATTAACTCATTTGTAACTATTACTATGTAACTTTACTGCCGATTCAAAAATTCCCTTTAAGCTTCGCATGTAACAGCTATTTAATTATCTAGAATGCCCTTCCGTATCGCACCGATAGCTTTGAACTTAATTCCGAATTTTATACTCCTCGGTATTCGATCAAAGATCTTTATTAGTATGAACAGCACTTTAATAGATTAATAACAATCCCGGTCTGTAATAGGGCAATCAATTTTTATTGCGGAGAAAACGCCTATATCACGAACTGCGGGTGGCCGAGCCATATTCGAGCATGCTCGGTCGCTATAATCACTTTTGTTGTGTCGAAAATAATTTTACCTTTTTTCTTTCTGAATGTAATATCGTCGACACCTATCAAACTATACTCAATTTCTTTAACCATTTCAGTTCCTATATCCTGTTGGCAATTCCAAAATGTTAAAGCAAGTAATTCTCTTTTGTTAGTATAATTTACATTCTGATTAGCTTCAGTAAGCCGTATAATGTAAGGCTAATCTATAAAGAGATTCTCGTAGATTGTAAGGATATCACAGTAATATTTATTTTAATTCGCACAAATTGTCAATCGTTTTTATTATATAGATTATATGTAAAGATTCTTTTCTGCGTCTGTCATTTAAAATTTGCCCTCATTCTTTCATTGGCCGCTATATCATGGACACCATCAATAATCATTAAAAGATCGCGTCGACTCCTTAATGAACTACGTCATATACTTTTTGTTGCTCCAGCTTTGGGGCAAAAAACATCGTCATCAATTCTAATTTTCGGGGTTCCTACTTTACCGCGGGCTTTATCCCTAGCGATCAGGCTGCACACGATGAAAGATACTATCATTGAAAGGAATTGTGGTTTACTATTTACTCGTATGTTATTCCAAGTAGATATTTTGTACTTATTGATTATTTATTTGAATGACCAATAAAAATCAGTCCACAAAATCTGTTACACAAATTCAAATTACAAATCGCAATTAGAATAACGATACCAATTGAGATTTCCAATTTTGTTGCTAAAGTAGTTAGGACGAAACGATTAAATTTCGTTGACTTTCAATGGTATGACGAGATCCTTTTTGAAGGCAACATGTGGTGTAGCTGTGAAATCTGACAATTTATAACCGTTAAGATAATGTAACTCGGCTATTACACGCAATTTGGGGAAGTATCGGCTATTATACAACGTTTTAGGGAATCCTTCGGAGATGGAAGAAATTATGGTAATACACCATGGGGTGCTTTTTATGGGAATGTAGGTCACGTAAGGTTGTTTTGTTTTGTTACATGGTTTTATCTTGATTGATATTATTCATACGGCGGTTTATTTATATAGATATTCACTCGTCTATCGTGATTATGCGTCGGAAAATAACATATATTTAACAGATTACTAGGGCGATATTTTTATCCGCTATGTAGAATGTTATCTTATTCATTCATGTTTCTTTGTGTTACTTTTACACTAATAGCTGTCCAATGAATTACGGCATTGTTTTCTCTACGTACTTTATTTAAATTATTATTACTTACCATTTCTCATTAAGGTTATTTAGTTTTGGTTTGCTACGGTTTGAATTGGTTTACATTTTTTAGAAAATAACATATCGAAATTGACCACAGCATATTTTTAACAAATACCTTCCTTTCGCGTTACGTTTTCAGAAAATACTTCTACAATTACATTGAGTATCTAAAATCAAAATGATTTCTAAGCCACAACATAAGCCACGGGATCGTAAAGCAGACTTACCGTGGCCCGATTCAAAGGCAGGACACGATTTGTTCCTGCCTTGTTGCGGTCGGAATCTAATTTTCTGCGGAGCAGACCACCATTTCTAAAACTAGACTAGGCTTCCTAGAGTCAACAGTGCTTTGTTAGTAAACTTGCTCGCTGAAAATAAACCTGAAGCCAACAGAAACGTTTGTGAATTGTGAAAGCTATTACAAACACTGTAAGGATCATATTTGATTGTCAATGTGCACTTTAATATTTTTTTAAAACGATTCTAGAATCTACTAGACCCACGTATAAATTATGAAAACCTAGGTATCCTTTAATAAAATATTAATATCAATTTCTGAAACAAAATGTATTTTTAGTTTCATCTTACCAACCTACATACCTACCCATATAGTGGGGTTTAAATCCACTGATAACTTTTACAAACGACATAGCAATACGAGAAAAATTAAGATAGTCTATTTCAAAAATTTGCATTTTCGAATAGATTGGGTTCGAATAGATTGGGGCAAATCTCGCGTGAAAAATTATTAATTGACCCAAACTAAAGCTTAATCGGCGAACGAGTTAACAAGGCCCCTCATTTGCATGTGGCTAGGCATGCTCGATACAACTGGGTAGTTAGGTCACTTAGGTCCACACGCGAGTTTGCATGTCCGACTGACACGATCTTTAAGATATAAAATTATGTAAGCACGTTTCCCTTTATCGTTTCTCGTTCGAAATGGAATCCATTTAATTAAACTCTTTATGGCTTCATTAAAAACGTAATGGATTTTTAAATGTTAATTAAAGACAATAAATTGAATTTTTACGCACCAAGACGACGAAGAGCCGTTGCGTGTGGGTAGGAATGACAGATGCGACGAGGGAGGCAGGATTAAATGAGGAATGAAAATAAAGCTGCAACAACGTAAGATTTAATCTCTTTAAACAAAGAAGAATTAAACTGATAATAACCTATATACGTACCTACGAAGTTGCTAATGGATACGGATGCGGAATTAGGTTTTCAACTCGACTACAAATAAATGCTGCCTTAACTTATTTTACGTTATAATAATATAACATTATCTAACATAAAATCTGTTGAAGTTAGTTTTGATACAGAATGTTATCGTTTCCAAAGTTTCAAATGCTTACATTTTCTCTCATGAATAATTATAAACAAAAGCTCGTGGGAAGTTCATAATGAGGATCTAAAATTTGCAAAGAGTCAAAAAGTTCTTTGATTTATTTTACGAAATTAGCAAACAATTACACACTTCATCTTATGTTACGAAATCAGTGCAACTCATATTAATCTGCGTTACTTATTTATTTTTAAAAAAGGTCCATCTATGAGAATTTTGTATAAAAATAACTACGTCATTAAAAACCGACTCGAAACTGAAAAGTAAAAAATAATAAAGATATAATATTCATTATATACTACATATTATTTATGTGCTATTTACTAATAGGTTTGATGTCGGTGCTAAGCCTTAAACAAATAATTATATTCTAATCACTTTTTTTTTTTTTTTTTTTCTCGATGGGAAATGCAGTTTACGCATGTCCCAGCTGGGGATGCCGGGGGTCTGTGGG
>DWQT01004577.1:0-11120 GCA_018244895.1 Myscelus amystis hages
ACACAAGAGAGGTGTCAAGGGACACCCGAATGGAACGAAGTTCCTTTCGATTAATTAGTGAAGGAATTGTAATAAAATTGTATTTCTTTTAATTGGCAACACTGTTGTGTCGGACAACTTCCGTCTGAATTTTTCGTACGATTTTTTTCCGTCTAGCCTTCTTCGCAACGCGCGATAAGGAACTTCGTTCCAAAATGTATCATTGTCTGATTACATATTTGTTATAAGTGGGGTTTATATGCCACTATAATCCGAGACTGTAATCATCATTTTACGTAATTATAGATTCAGTTCGATCAATTCGCGTAAAATGACCACGTGCGTAAGTATTATTAAACCGTTAAACTAGCATTACGACGTGAAGTTTTCCCGTTATAAATTCGTCACAAGTAATATATGGGACAAGTCGGATAGCTAACTGGTTATAATTAATTTCGCCGTTCAAAGCGAAATGGGAACTTCTGGCAACTGAACATTGGCGTTAAACAAAACATTGGGAAGTTTTCGGTTCCCAGTTGAAAGTTTCTATTAGTTAATTTTAGCTGCGTTATTCAAATTTTAATGTTTGGTGCTGTAGTTGTTGATAACTTTCCATTTGGAAATATTAGAATTAATTTACAGAAAACACAGCAACACATGTACATGTACATTGCAGTCATTCGTTTTCACATAGACACGAGTTTACATAAAGGCTCACCGACCGGAAACCGATAACACGAAACACTGGGGCGAAAGTTAACATGAATGCATGTCAATACGACAATACATATTCACGCTACATATATCGACTATCATTTATTTAACGTTCCCTTTTTATGAAAAAGCTGAGCAAATCCCCGGGGAGTGAAAGGTCAGTGCGATCATGACATAAAGCTGCGCTGACACCACACTCCCGCCGCATTCACTGCGCGGCGAAAATCGTAGAATACACTGTACGAAGCAATTTTTGCACATATAATTTTTGTAGCACTGAAATTTGTAGTCGTTTGCATTTTTTGAGGTCAACGACTGCTCTTTTTATATTTATACGCATATGCTATGTATGGCAATTCTGCAACTATGTACTATTAACACTACATATACCTTATCTATATCTATATCTTCTATTCTATCTATCTATATATATAGGACAGTTACAGCGATATATTGACTCATCACGATATCTCTGCAACCAGGACACTTAGAGACTTGAAATTTGATAGGAATACTCCTTTCGGCGAGTAGAGGTCAGCTAAGAACGGATTTTACAAAATTTCACCTGTCAGAGGGGTTGCGGGGGTGTTAACTATAATTTATACAGCAAAGCAACGTTTGCCGGGTCAGGTAGTGGATAGTAAATACACTGCTACGTATATTGTCAGCTATGTAATTTCTAAATGCACTTGCATGTATAATCGAATTTCGATTGTCTGCAACTGATATATTACTAAGTAACTGGGCCATTTACTCGGTATAGCTAAAACTGAACCGAGTAAAACCTAGTATTCGGTTTCTCGACACAACTCGCACTCGGCCCTTGTGTATCTATTGGAGAATATTCCATAAATGCTTACTAAAACTAGTCAACACTGAGATATGACAGCAAACAACCAATCTTCTTTTATGTTTCGCCAAGAGTGTGCATGTCTATGTCGTAGCGAGATCGCAGAATTGTTTACATCATGATATTTTCATTGCATGAAATGTCTGCTTATCATGAAATAGAAAACTGCCCGCTGCCCAAATCGTGATGAGGTCTGGCCGGATCAATGATTAATCAGCGTTTCATTGCCAACTGACGCTTAAGTACTTAATGAAATAGTCAAATATTATTGAACATTATCGTAACATAGTTACAGTATTAACCAGTAGAGGCACTGACATCGTTTTTTTATCCGTAATGGCGGTAGTTAAACATTCTGCTTTAAAAGCGAATCATGCAAATAACTAATTGAATGTGTGAGATAATATCTATAATATAAATCTGTAAATAATGAATTATTATTATGAAATACTGTTTATTTGAACCCCAGGGGAAAGTCGTGAGTTTCAAATCATTTCTTGTTGTAAAATTCCTTATTTCGAAATTCATTTGTTTTGCATGGAAACCCCATATTAAGGGTATGATCAAACGTTGTTTAAGATATCAGTAAGCGCTGTTTAAACGATCGCATCAGTTTTAGTTGGATATTTCATGAAATAATCAATTCTACGATCCGGCTACGACATCTATACAAAAGGGCATTTCTCAGTATTTTTATAGAGAGCATAAAACATGACCGCACGCTATCACCCTGCCCTTCGCCAGTGACATCTTCACGCGATCGTTTCCGGATAGCTCTGATAGTGCTAACATAGATATGGGAAGATATTCAAATAAATGACCCTTCAGCTTATAGTGGCAATAAAACTTGATAAATGTGCTCGATGATACTACTAACCCATTGATTCAGCGGTTGGTGAATCCGATCTGACCCAGGGCAGAGGGGGTTCGATTCCCGCCCAAAACAAATAGGTACGATAGTCATGAATAATTACATTCTTGGTCTGATTGTGAATTATTAATATTCGTAACTTCATAATATCTACAAGTTGTCTAGTTATAATATCACAGGCTGTGCCTAGTTTAGAATCAGATACACAGACTGATGGGTAGACAGATATATTGTTGTTATTATTATTAAACAAACCCAGCAAATGTATTCGTATAAAATTATAACAAGTCGAAATAAAAACGAATATTTGCCCTAAAACGTTCTCAGTAAAACCTTTTTTCTATTGAAACTTTACACGAGAGTGGTTTCCAAAATCGAATACGGTTTGGAATGACAAAAATTGACATAAGTCAATAAATATAGCACCCATTTGCTTGTAACAGCAAATTTCATATAAACCAAAAAAATGTTCACCTGATTCTGAAGAAAACCTGAACAGCAATATGGATAATTTTGGTATGTATGTCTTATTTTATTTAAAGTCAAGTTGGCAGATTTTACACATGCAAAAAGGATGTAGTGCGTCTTGATTATGCGTATAAATCATTGTAGATAGGGATCTGGAAGATCTTCTGAACATGACAGACTCTGAAGACGACACGTCATCCTCTTCTTCCAACCCTTGCTTATTCGAAACCAACCAGCCCTTGGTACTGGAGCTGCACGAGCTGAAGAAGGACGAGCCAAGCGCAGATGCAGTGGCAACATCTCAGGAAGCCAAGAGGAAGAAGATCGAAAAGAGAAAGAGAAAGAAGACCCAACAAAACGCTAATAAAGAATCAGCTAGCGAAACTTCCAGTGGCCTATCCGATTCTGTGCCGACTATTGCGGCCGAAGTTAATAAAGATGAATTCTATGATGCGCACGAAAGCTACCACGCTCTGCCAGGTGGGTTCAATTCTCTATTTACGGAAGAAACATCTATAATTAAATAACAACATTACCATCACGCTAGGTCCATAACGGGGTAGGCAGAAAGCACCGAGTGCCAAATATATTAAAAGTATATTGTAACGAAAAATTCCAGTTAATAATAATCAACACAATATCTCGGCTTTGGTCATGCGTATCCAATTATCATATTCAGGGTACGGTTTTAATTCAAGTCTTAAAATATTATGCTTTTCTGAACCGTTTTTTATGATTCTTCACATAGGAAAAGCACATCAGTAAAATTTACACAAGAAACTTTGTTAATACGTTGCGCTTTTATGTTTAAGATGCTTTTTGTTCCATAGAACCCCAGCAAACAGGTCCAAATGCGGCACTGATGTTGTCTCAAGCACATTCGCAGCATGCCCACGACCCGAAGGTTCCTTCACAAGCGCCCTCTGCAACCCCGTCCGCTACTCCCCGGGAGCCGTCCACCATAACTGTAAGTGCTGAACCCTGGTATTAGTTAACCGGTAACATCCAGGTTAACAAAGATCCCAAAAACCCTCAACCCAACCACAACTCTACCCAACCCAACAAACAAGATCCCACATTTGGCATTTGGATCAATTAACAATAATTCTTTAAAAGATTTGCAGCGCTGCATTAACTATGCGCTAATCCTCTCTCAGATTTGAGTGCAGTGGTCAAGAGTTTAGGGAGAGAGTTGCAGCCGCGACAGAGCAATGTAGCTCGTTTGCAAATATTATATTTACTGCAACGGCGACCTTCGAAATGCAAGTTCTCGAGTGTGACATAAATTTTGTTACTTTCAGAAACCAGTGTCCAATCCACCATAAAGGACATTTCAATATCCACCGGCAACATAGATGAATCACGATGATCTCACGTAAATAAACATTTCAACAACTATTTGTCGCATTTCTGTTTATTTTCCCTGCCCAACGGATAGCGAAACGAAAACAGATCTACAGTTAGAACATAATTCGAAACGAAAATCTATTTTACAACCATATGTATAAAGACATAAGAGAAACCAAATTTCACTTGTCTATTATGATTTGATTGTCTATTAATATCGACCCGTTTGTTGTTGCATCAAACATCGATTAAACCCATTTAATTTAATTTTAATACTTTCGGCAACTCTGCATATGACATAAAAATTTGGTGTTCATGATTGAATTATAGAAAATATTCTGATTTACAAATAACAGGCCGGGCTGATTATTTTTGCTAAATATATGAATTGCTGTTTGATTACTGGTACAACGAAATAAGTTTTTTTTTACGATAATGACAATGAAGTTGTAGTGACAGGCCACTATCGCTCATTTCAGATAAAAAGATTTTATTTATGAATTCAAAAATGAATTCCAATTTCTATAAACAAGTTTTCCTTTATAATGTCAAATAATAGATATTCATCGCAATCGCAACAGCATTTTTATAAATTTATTATTTAGTGAGCATTTGAAAATTCTCTATAGTTTCTACCAGTGGGATACTATTTACAAAAGGTCGTCGCCAGTCATATTGGTAATCCCTTTCGGAAACTCACAATCTTCTGATCAAAAAATAAATCAAGCCCGGTAATGAATACTGGAGATTTGAAAGACGCACAAGGCGAAGATGGCACTGCAAAAATATACATTTTGTTTGTGTGGTGTCCTTATAAATACTTCGAAGTGTGTATTAGGTGCCAGCGAGCGCACGTACTCGTATTTAGGCTATCATGTACCATATCCAAGAATTCCCTATACCAAAGTAATTTAAAATATTAACGTACTTTGAAAAAAACGGACATTTGATCAAAATGTTCCTGCATGTAATACAATTCATACTGACGAATAAAATTTAATGTTTAATAGAAAAACAATTTAATTGTTTACAGCAATGGATAAGTTAACTAGATACAAATCAAAGAACAGGAAACAGTCAGCTAAACCTAAAACAACGAAGAAACGTAAAAGCGATGGTTAGTTATACAAATTGTCTTGTACATTGTATGGTAAATTATTGATTATATTATTAGTAAAGTATGTACCGCTATCAAGTTATACTTAAACAAATGTAATCACTTTTAGGCCCTACGTGTTCTATGTTTTTGGCCGAAATTTCTAGAAAACTGGCACTGAAAAAGAAACAAGAGGAAGAAGCGCCTACAAATGTCGTACGTAAGTTTCCATTTACTACATAAATATGACACATATTGGTGGGATTCTCAAGTAATTGTGGTTTATATAAAAAGCTTCGTTTTTTGTTGTATTTAAATCATATCATAGCAAAACTTAAATCTTCTTAAGGTGTTCTCAATAAAGACCCAAGTCTGTCAGTAAAAAATTGAACATAAAGAAATATTCTCGTAATTAGCTGAATATTCTCGTAATTAGCTGAAAGAAATATTCTCGTAAATAGCAGTTTTTGGGCTCGTGGATTTATTAAAACATATCGTTTTAAGTAATGCCATTTTCGTTAATTCAAGTATTATTTTAATGTTCAAAAACATAACTTCACATTACTATTTCACAGAGATGATCATAGATAGCATAACTAATGCATTACCAGTTAAAGTTTCTAAAAAAACTCCACCAATGAAGGAATCTCATATGAACATTGAAACTCTACAGACATATGCTCCTGAACTGTTGCCTAACGATGTAATAGAAATACCGCATCCTGTGCCGATAGCTTCGAATATTTATACGGAAAATACTAATGAAACAAATGAAAAACCAGGATTCAAAATGCCTAAAATGCCTTTAGTAAACAGTGATGTATTTAAAGTACCAGACAAGAGAAATAAAATAGTAATGGAAGACGCAGCTGTCAATACGGGTGGGGAACACAGTGTAGACAGCGAAATAGCTAAGCACGTGAACACGCTGAAACGCATATCCTTGATCGCAGAAGAATTTAACCAGAAAACAGGTAGAGTAAATGTTCTACACACGTTTTGTTTTGCAAAGATTATTTTATGTATGTTATATTATGTCTTTGAAAATTGACTTTCACTAATTATTTAAATTCTCACATGTAATTTCCTTACATTTTTAATTTATTATGTTTTCAGCTAAAAACTTAAAGGAAATAGTGGACAGTGTTCAAGCCGATTTTCTAAAGAAACTGGAATTATATCAGTGACATTACAATCTGGTTTCGCTTAGCAGAAAAATTGGACTCGTTTTCGAAAAAATGTTCTTACTACTTTACTGTACTAAGCATATTTCACTCGTCAAGAAAATAAGGAGATTCTGTTAATATTATAACAAAAACAGGTTGCTAAATTTATTGCTGATCAACAAAGTTACCATAATAACTGGAATCATTTCAAGAACGTACATTGTATATACATGCGTTTTACTTTCCGAAACTCACCATCTTTCTATAGGCAGGTTGGAAAGATATTGGTAAGAAAATTAAATATTGTATCATGTGATAACAGACATGCTTATCGCTCAGACGTTCAATAAAGCTTTAATGGTTATATAGAGTTCAGGCTGAATTGTTATGATACGTGGATTATTAAAACGACGTTCATCATTTCATGATTTTATTCCGACTGAAAGACATTAATAAATATTATTTTATAAAATTAATAAATTTGGAATATACATATCGCCCTACAATTGAATGTACATATCGGCTAGGAAACATTAACACTTCTTTCTAAAAATGATATAAACTTAAATTTGAATATACAAACTTCTTTCTGAACACATAGATAAACCAATAATGCTAAGCTCGAATCACCCGTTTCACACCGCATTGTTGTTAATGTTTCACCTTTTTGCGGTCCACTGCTAGACTGTTCTCCTTTCATAGTGGAAGGGATTTAGGCCACAGTATACAGAGCAGGCCGAGTGCGGATCGGTGGACTTCACATACGCTAGAAAGTATTATACACTTAACATATCTAAGGTGTATAGATTTCTTCACGATGTTTTACACCACCGCATTATGGATTATATTCAACCGACTATGCACCGACCCGCCTTGGTTTTTCTGATTTGTACACCAGTATTCAATAAGCCATGTGTGCTCCGCTAGAACACATATGTTTCTCAACTTGCTCTCAGCTTATTGTACGCGATCAAGTCAATGCTTTAACAAGTCGAGAAAACCCGCTTACTCCGGCGTCTTCCTTATGATGTAACTTCAGTTTGTGTGTGTTTGTTGATACTCCCCGTTTTTGACTCTGATTTAGCGTCATGAATTTGAATCATCAAGTTTATTGAAACGCCTATTATACATATTGTCAACTATCTCGGCAGCTATGATAGCAAGATGAGACGATATATACTCATATGGAATGTGTCTTCCGTTTTATTGTCGACTATTGCTACTAGCTTTAGCAGTTCAGGTAAATATGAATGACCTGGACATCGCCAAACTAGGGACAGAATCGTGGAAGATGCCCTCCCGTATATTTAAAATGTTCAATGCTAAGACTGTTATGACCAGTCGATTTTCCACTCAATATTTCTGTTTTGAGCAGGTATCTTTTAATTCCGTTTTGTAATGATAGCCTCGGCTTTGCTCACATATCACTCGTCATATGCAGACGATCGCAAAGTTAAATGGCGTCTTAATGCGTCAGCTATCTTTTGGGAGCCTCGGTTTCACGTTGATTTTATTTCCATTTCTCCGAAAACTCCTATTTTTATAAATGATTTGAGGAGAGTGTGTCCATTTAATTGTTTCTTTTTTGACACAATTTTAACTTGCCCTTAAAATGTCTTTGAGTCTCCGATATCGCATCAAATTTGTGGCCACTGATCGCCCACAGTTGAAATTTAAGCCGTGCCATCTGATGCATTCCAGCGATGTGGTTATTCCAGGCTGTGTAGCAGCCTTTGGTATATGGAAATCTTGAATGGCTTTAATCTTTTCTTCGAGCGGGAAAATTCCTTCTGATGACACTTGATATCCTGATCTTGTGAACTCACTCGCCTCTAATACACACTTGGAAGTGTTTATAATGACACCGTACAAATTGAATTTACATTTTTTCGGTCTGTCATCTTCGGTTTGTGTGTCTTCGAAATCTCCAGGATTCATTAACGGGCTTGATTTATTTTTTGATCAGAAGATTGCGAGTTTCCGCAAGTGGTTGCATTAACCATATGGTCTATGCATATTTCCAATACTAATTTGTAAGACTGTAGAAAATTTGTATATTTGCTATATAAATATATAAATTGTAGCCGGCAAATAAATACACTGATAGAATTTATAAACCGTATATCCTTTTCATATGTGAGTGAGAGGTTATGCAACTAATGTTAATCAGAGTTAAACAAAAAGTGCTTCCAGAATTCAACGACGTAGATTTAAATTGACTGATATATCTGTCATTGTGATTTTATTACCCATACATGCTCGTGCTCTGCATTGATTATAAAAACTATTGTGTAACTTGCTGCATCTTCGAGACAAACATGTTGTATGGCACATCAGGCCAGTATAAATCGTCCTCCAGCGTTCCACGGACGCCCATATTGCTAATGACCTGTAAAGATCCCGTTTTAGTAGCTGTAATAAGCGCATCAATTTTAGTAATTGAAATTTTAAGCGGTTTATTTAGTATGGTATACTTAACAAAAATATCTTCTCTATTTATAATGTGATGTAATGCTCACTGTCGTGTTAATAATAATCTGCAGTCTTAAAAGCAAAGCTTGATGATGTAGATGGTTGACTTAGCTCGAAAGCCTGAATTGTTCTTGACAAGTTTTTTTTCTGTGTTTTCATTATTTTGAAATAGTATCAGTAGTTTTTTACATATCGCTTAAATATTTCACGATAATACTTTTCGTAATCCGATTATGCTTCTCAAAATCGCGATGGCCTAGTAACGGTTCTTCATCGATAACAATTATAACATTGAAGTTCACATAGCAAGGCGGTGTATTCTTAATTTCCATACGCTATATTTTTCGCCATCGAGCGATTTTGTATCATTTTATTCTTCCAATTTTCCCAATACGGAATATTTATGAATATTTGAGAATATTTAAACTGACGTTTACTGTGATCGAATTTATGAATGGTATATTCCTTTCATACAGTATTGTGGGATGTTAAGAAATGAAAGAAAATACGAAAAAAAAGGGTTCAAAGTAACTTGCCTATTACCTATTTTGATGGCAACTAGCATGAAACTTTTTTACAGAAATCAACGTTGCTGTCAAAATATTGTTGTTTATTGATGTCTGTCACAAAGTATTCTTTGAGGTTCTTTTCGTGGATATGTGTTTAAAAAGGTTCTTCTATGTTAGTTATAGGTTTTTTCGACTCGGTCTTTTCTTCAGCTCTTATATCTTCCGATTTTTTTGTAAGATCTTCTCGAATAGTCTCAGTTTTGCGGTTTAAGTTTGATTTCGTTATTTCCCAAAAACTATTGTGTTCAGGATGTTCAAGGTAAATTGGCGATACGTGGAATAAAAGATGTTTTACAGCTTATGTCTGTAATTCGTCTGACAATCAAATATAAAAAATATGACAACAAAGATATTTTTACTAAATTGAATTTCGAATATAGATTACTAATATACATAGATTGCCAGCTAATATAAAAAAACTTAAATGTAAACCTTCTTTCTAAACATGTTGTTTACACTTTTATAAGGCTTTTATAAGGCTTATATATACTTATCCCAAATGTTAAGAAAATAATAAATTTTGTTAATAATATTACAAGAATAGGTTTTGCCGATTTATTTGCCAATTCAACAACGTAACCTGAATAAATGGTCTCATTTCTACAACGATATGCGATCTAGTTTCTCAAATTCCTGCGTTAACAGTCTAGAAGGGTATATGTAAGAAAATTAAATATTTCAAGACTGTTTAATTAAACAAACTGAGCTCGAGACTTCAACAGTTCTATAGTAACGTTTCTTATTATTCTTTGACTTGACTCTGAGTTGAGTTTTCAGACTGTAATGGAATCTTTGGTACACGTGAAGCTTCCAAGAAGTGAATACATTCCCGCCACTCTTAATCCATCAGAGCTTACATCTCGCAAAGGTAAATTTCAATACTAAACCCTGATATTGAGTGACAGGTAAACTGTACCCCAAAAACCCACATTTGGCAGATGAGTGGCTCAATAAACCATTGGCTATTTGATTTGCAGCGCTTCGACTAACTATGCACTAATCCACTCTCAGATTTGCGTGTCATGGTCAACAGTTTATGGAAAGAGTTGCAGCCACGATAGAGCAATACGCAGAAATGTAGCTCAGAAATACAACATATATTTTATTACTTTTCAGAAACCAGTGTCCAAACCACCGTAACGAAAGTTTCAATATCCATCGGCAACATAGTTGTATCACGATGATTTCTGACAAATAAATAAATATTGTAACACTGTTTTTTGTTTTTCCATACATTTTCCCTGCCCAACGGATAGCGAAACGAAAAATAGACCTACAGTTAAAAAGTAATTCAAAACGGATATCCGCTTTTTTAGTCTACATTACCAGTACAGTCATGTAAAAAATAAAACTCGGGGTACTAAATTTCACCTCGAATGAGAGTTTGATAAAAGTTTTGGCCCATGGAAAGTGTCTGATTTTTTTAAAATGACTTCAGAGTAATATTCTACAAAACATATAAAAATCAGTCATATAAATTTAAGTTAAGTAACTCTGATTTTTAATTATCTTTTTCACCTGGTACCTGCTCAGGTGTCACTGGGCAAGCTCCACAAACACTCAGGTATTAAATGGTACACAAGAGACT
>DWQT01004578.1:0-11120 GCA_018244895.1 Myscelus amystis hages
GACTGTCTTACATAATTGATCTATTTACTTATTTCCTGTTATATATGAATACTTTCAATTCATGCAAACGTTGTTTGAACCCCAAATAAATAATTTGCATTTACAGATTTTTAATAACCAGGCAAATGTCAATTTGATCGGAATTTCTATATAAAACTGTGTTTTTTAACTGCGAAATTAGCACGAAAAGAACAGCCTGCAATTAAAATAATCGAGAAAATTTTTATTTATTAATTACCATTTAAATTCAATATTGATTTTTTTATTAAAGAAGAATCCAAACTTTACACACGCACTTGCTGACATTTCTCATTCCCCCTTCATTAACACCGGATATAATATGTAGGATGCAAGATGTCAAAAGGCATTAGAAGTGGTAATCAAACGTAAATAGTACTATCGTTGAGGCCAACATACATTTCCAAAGGGCTCGACAGTTACATAAGGTTCTATGAGGACGTTACTTCTATTTATTACTTCTACTTAGTGCTTACATGGGGAGGCGAAATAATTGACTTAGATACTTCAAACGTATCACTGTAATATAATTTATATTATTTATCTGTAAATTAAAGAAACAGTTGCAGTAATAAGCATTTAATAAGAGAATATGGTTGTACTGAATCAACGATGTTCCATATTTTTATAATGTAAATAATAAAAATTAACTGTCACATATATTACTCGTAATATTGGGCCTCAGAAAAATTGTACCTACAAAAAAATTACGGGTAGATTCTTTTAACATTAGCGTTAGGAAAATTATTTATTATACCTTTGAACCTAATTTACATATATTATGTATAGATAAATGTTCTTTCGGTAAGAAATGCTACGGGAAACTACTAATGTGTAAAGTTGTATATCGGAACATTTAACATCGCTGTAAACAAAAGCCGTTCTGTGGTATAGTTATGTGGCGTAGAACGGTTAGCAAAGCAACCACTAAGCGATAAGCGCCTTCGAAGTGGCTCAGCTCTAGTCGCGATTGAGAAAATCACATCAACAACAACATCAGTCTCTAGCGCACAGGGGTGCGCCCGGGAGAGGGGCTCGTTGATAAATACAAAGGCGCGCGCAAAGTAGAGGCAGTCGCGTCGGCGGACACAACACTAGCAAAATGCGGACGCTGGCCATCACGGTGGGTGTAGTGTGGTGTTGTGATTTTATAGAAAAATTATTAATAAAATTGTGATCGGTTAAAAGTAATATCGATTATTGTGTCGATATCAATTTCGTAGCAAAAATAATAATTAATATTTTTTAATTATTGCAATATGTCTCATTACGTCGGTGCGGTAAATTAGTGCGACGATTAGGGCTGTTTTTTCGTGACAATTTAAAAAAATCGTTGAGGATTTGCGTGCGGTGATAGTCAAATTAAAATTTCTGTATTCATATGCAATTCGTGCGGTTTAACATAAACTGTACAGAAAAGCTGTACAGAAAAGTAATATTTACTTTATTCTATTAAATGGTTATTACAAAATATTTACAGAAGTTTTCGTATTACGAAACTACTTTAATATATTTAAACACGCGAATGACTTAAAAGCACCGTTGACAGACATAGGAATAAAAATTAATCGAAATTTTAAAATTACAATCAATAAAATAATAAGTGTACTAATTGGACAATCAACGCAAGAAAATGAATATTTCCAATGCAAATCATAAGAATTGGCAAATTTAAGGGTACGCGAATTCGTAAATAAAGCAATGTTAAAAAAATGTTAATATAAAAGTATAAACATTTATATTTATACAGTACGAAAGTTTTAGTATCTTAAAGTCTCTGGTAGGTAAAAGAAACAGGAGTTTTTAATTATTATACATTTCAAACTTAGATGTAGGGTTTTAAGTTACATTCAAATCCTTTACAATATTGTGACAGTGAACAAAATAAAACATTTAAAACTCGACGATAAACTACGAAGAATAACATGAATCTCGCTTGTTATTATAGACTTCGAAAAGCTTACGGGTTGCGAGGCGCGGGCTTTTTTAACTGGAGGTACATTTCAATTTCCCGTTCCGTGAGTGAGGTACTCAAAGAAATCTGGATTTTGGATAATGGACCGTGACAAGACGCCTGACGTAACAAAAGTTGCATGTAACTTTTTATGATTAATTTAATACCACGGGCCGGAGTGGTGTAGGACAAAATTTTGGGGAAAATTACACATCTTAGTAGATTTCAGTGCAATGCTTTGGTACATAAAATGCGGAAGTCTGTCAACCAGTACCTCACCAACTTGTTAAACTGTGATTTTAAACCTTCTGCATATGATAGGAGAGTCTAGGAAATTTCCATGCTACTGAAAAATATTGTACTATATATACATAATATGTACATATATTTTTAGGCGTAATTATTTTGTTGTTGCATTTTAGTTACATTAGCAATGTGTTTTCATAGCATATTCTAATTACAAATTTTGAATCTCACTATATTGTCAGGTGTTATTTATTTTCTAGTTTGAGGACACTATTGATACAGTACCTATTGTGATATATACTTTACATGTAACAATGTTATACGTAAATTAATGACACACTATTTACAAGAATTTTTTCTTCGAAAAGAGATGTGTTAATATTATTTGTTTTGTTAAAATACGCATTGTTAAATTTACAGTTTTGGGTGGTTTTGGCGGTTGCGGCGTCATTAGCCGTCCCAATAAAAGAAGAGAAAGATTCAGAAGTAATCAGAGACAAGCGCTCGCCCGGGCACTGGCACTCACCTCCAGAAGGTGTTTGGAAAAAGAAGCTCGTCTGGAAGGAAGAGTGGAAACAAATCTGGAAAACTGAAAAGAAACTCGCCTGGAAACCTGAATGGAAAAAGGAGAAAGTACCCGCCTGGAAAACAGAACAAGTACAACAATGGAAGGAAGAGCAAGTTCCAGCCTGGAAAGTAGTTCAGAAACCTATATGGAAGGAAGTGCAAGTTCCCATCTGGAAGGAAGTACAAGTCCCAGACTGGAAGAAAGTTTGGAAACCAGTGTGGAAGGAAGTTCAAGTTCCGATAACTAAAGATATACAAGTACCCGAATGGAAACAGAACTTTGTCCCAGAATGGGTAAAAGAAGGAGTACCTGGTGAGAAATATTTGGGAAAGGATGATCATGGTTGGGAGTATACCAGCCATGATTTGTGGCGGAAGAAGATGATCTGGAAGCCTGTATGGAAGAAGGTCTGGAAGACCGTTCAGAAACAAGAGTGGGTGACTGAAAAAAAACTGGAATGGAAAGAGGAATGGAAACAAATCTGGAGAACTGAAAAGAAGCAGGCTTGGGTAACTGAGAAGAAACAAGAATGGGTTGAAGAGAAGGTCCAAGTGTGGAAGACTGTCAAGAAAGAAGTTTGGGTACCTGTACAAAAACAAATATGGGTTGAAAAATGGAAGCAAATTCAAGTTCCCGTGTGGAAGTCAATAGAAGTGCCAGCGTGGAAGAAGGTTTGGAAGCCAGTCTGGGAAAAAGTATGGGTACCTATCCACCACGAACACCACGGTTGGGATTAAATTACGGTACGGATGGTGTTCATGGCATATCTTTGTATATATAGCAATTTACGATATAGTCACTTGTTAACTAATTGTTACCGAAGAAACCCAAGATTTCGTTTGTTTTCTCTTGTAAATATGATTTACACAATATTATATTACCAACGAGGGCTAAGTTAAGTTTTTTGGATATATGCTGTTCTTTGGGCGTACGCGAGGGCGAATGCTTTAGTTTGGCGAATGTATAAAACAAGTTTCTATTATCGTTTGCGAATGTAAACCTGCAGTATTTGGCTTTGTGTGCGCCTTAAGACGTGAACATTTCAACAGTTTTATAACTTAAGTAAACTAACTTCGAAACATTTTTATTTTAAGCACCTTTTGGAAGAACAGTTCACTTCCTAATTTACTTTCACCTCATAATAAATGTACACATTTGTTTCTCGGTTCTTTATTATTTGGCGGAAGTAGTAGACAATATCCAAAAAATAGAGCCGTAATTATGTTGATACGTATTAAAATGTTTTAGTTTTAATAGTGTTGAAAATGTTGTATGACCACAAAGTCGTTTTTGTTGTATGAAAATAGCATTGTGGCTACGTTTTTTTCTGTATGTAGAGGCTAACTTGAGCGGAGCATAATGAACTGCTCCACTCGATAATAGATTTGATTAATCTTATTGACATATAAAAAATTGACAAAATTAGATTTGTTACTTAACAAAAATAAAATAACATGTAAATTTGATTTATTTTAATTCAACAGTTAAAAATCCGATTTGAAAATGTCAAATAGAGTTGTAATAAAGTATTTTTATTTAAAGGAAAAAGTTTTATTCGTTCACAACACTAAGTAATATATCAGTTTTATTAAGAATAGAAAACAAAAACATTCAATTGTACATCATTTTAATTTCCTAAAATTTATATCCACCACGTTCTTTAGAACTGTTTAAGGCAAATAATACTTTACGTTCAAGGCGAAATTAGAGTGTACCGTTTAATAATAAGTATAAGTAGAATCTTTCATTTTGTTTTACGAGTGTATCATACTGTTTCAAATCTAGGAATAAAATAATGTAAAAATACCTCTTTCTTATTTTACAGTTTATCCCACAATTATGTCAAAAAATATAGATACTGATAAAATCCTTTTTCCTACAATAGACAAATTATTTCAATTTTTAAAAATATCAAACCCATTTTAATAATATAAACTTAATAATTTATTATTTATTTATTGGACACAAAATTAAAACAAGGCTTTGACAAAATTGCTAGTTACGTTATGAAATTTAAAATAAATAACTGTAGTTATCATTAGCTTTGCTGATTACTACACATAAAATACACGTGCGTAGGGGAAACAGTATGATTAGCTAATTAAACGGGATTACGGAAACATTAGTAAGCTTAGTACCAAAAAATCTTATAAGAAATATAATATAAGAGGTAGTGCAGATGCGGACGTTGAATTTTAGACTTTTAAACTGCGAGAGGCTACCATTCTAGGTCAGTTTAAATCCATCACCTACTGGTGCGATATAGTACTTCATATATATTTCATGTCTGAACATTAGATTTAAAATTACCTTTCTAGGCTGAAATACCATTAAAATATTTCTTGCATAATTAATATTACTTATATTATCTTACTTCCATATTTTCAAATATCACTACTAAAATTTAACATTCTACCGGACATTCCGTGATAATAATCAACTGTACAAAATAATGATAGAACGAATTTCAATCAGTGGAATAAAAGTTTGTTGGCACCAGGCAGAGAACGAGAAAGAAAAAAACCTAGCTTAAAGAGAGATATTGTGTACAAAAATTGACTAACCAATATGCCTAATATGAATAAAAATTTGCTAACTAATACGCCTAGTATGCTTAATATTTATATGAACTGGCTGGCTGAAAAAAGCTGGTTGAAGTTGGGTACCGCTATTTATATTTCCACCCTTCACCGTATACGATGTCAAAGAAAGACATGGTAGTCCCCGTGTCCAAGAACGTCTCAAAGGCTGCGCGGCTCTCACCATTGTCTTAAACGTCTTATAAAAATAATGTCAGTAAAAAAATTCTCAAATACCAAAATGTATTGAAATATTGCGCGACACTTAGAAGAAAGTTCATTATTTCTGTATAATTTATGAATACTATCTCCGATAAATAATTTAAATTATAGCCATTACCTTTGAAAAGTTAGAGTACAGACATTTTATTATTTTTTATTTCAAAGATATTAAGTACAATTACAATACAACTGCCTACATTATATCGTGCAATTGTGTCAATATCATACATAGTAATCTGAAATCTTTTTCATCTAATAGTCAACGTACATCGAAGTAATTATGGCACTACTGGGTGATAACAGTTCATGTAAAGCACAGTTGTATTGTCATGTTATGTCGTTGTTCTTGTATTTATAATAACAGTCTTGTATTTCGATTCCAATTCCAAATATTCAACATATCTAGATTAATTACATCTTGGTGACTTCATACAACCTGCCGCGGAACACCATACCATTTATACGTATTACATTAATATTACATGTATAATAATTTGCATACAATTGTTTCTCACGCTTAGGTATACTAATTACTTACGTTACTCACATCATATTTTGTGTTGAAACATCATTTGAAATGTATAAAATATTCAAATTTTACGCATAGATAATAACGCATAATATAATGCGTAAATTAATAAATTCAGCTAAAGATTTTAATTAAAAGCTCAAAACTGTATTCACACATCAACGGACGTTTTCGAGATAAAGAATGGTTTCAGTAAGTAATATAGAATGTATTTAAGAAGACTGACGAAAGGGATCACGTGTATAGCTAGGAGACTTGTAGCGTTATCAGCAAACTGCAAACTGGATATTTAAGGAATTCTCATATTCAAAAGGTACTTTTGCAAAGCAAATCCTCCAATTAATTAGCCTTCTGACGGCTTTTTGTTTAGTAAAATCGCTTTTGTAAGTACTCGTATTTTGTATTTAACGTAGCCGCTAATTTAATATTAATATTTTATTAGAGAGTAATGATATTAACCGACAAGACGATTAAATTTCTATGAAGATTTAATCGAAAGTGTTTACATCAGTATGGAAATCTTCTAAAAGCTTTTACAAAATTAATACACGTATGTACGTCGCTTATGGCTAGGATTAACAGGCCTCTATTAACAAACTATACGTAATAAAGTGATTTTAGAGGACGCCTCACTTATCTGAATATTTTATAAACAGTTTCTAGCGTTGAATACTGTTTCATAAGTTATACATATTTATGGAATGAAAGATATATTATGTAAGTAACATTAAGGCGGCGTTATGATAGGGGCCGAGAATATTGTGCTATTGTATTGTCAGAGGAAAAGTACCAATAAAAATTGACAATAATTTTTAGAGGTATGTTCTGAATTGTTAACAGCAATTATTTTATTTCAAAAAAGCGTTCGTTGTTTCATTTCGAATTTAAGATAATTGTAAGATAATTTTGAAAACCTGTCATGCAACTTACAAAAATAGCCCAATTTACTGCAACATGAGCCTTATTAAGGACCAAAAGGCTCTTGCTATCTAAATTACTTTGTCGTATCTTATGGTAAGAGTCAACAATAGGGCAGAGCCCTACCAGGTCGCAGAGAATCGCGCTCCGACGGGTTCCATCGTATAAATATTAATGGCGCGTCTGGAGCATAAATAGAAACCTATATGTGCTTGTACCTGAACATCGTCTGCGATTATCTCATACACTATTAATATGAACTTTCACCTCTCGGCTTAAAATAACTTATACCATAATATTAATGAATTTTATATGATAAATTATAGCCTAAACAGAATGATAAATACGTAGTGACAAGAGATTAATGCCATCTATGTGTGTACACGAGTGATATTATATTCTATTATTCAGATACACTAAAAGTACCTTATGAATAAAAGTAAATAGCGAAATATTCATGATTCGACAGCTCTGTACAAAGAGATATCGCTGGTAGTGTATGGAGAGTGAAAAATGGCTGTCGTCTCATTTTGTAAGTAAAACTGGGGTCAACCGTTAAAGGATAGACGGTGTGTACAATTATTCCCTCAGAAATGTAACGCCACATCTATAATACGCCTAGCGTCTGAAGAAATAGATACGAGTGCCTAATTCATGGATGTAGACATTGTGAGCTCCGTTAATGGAATCATAACCATCTGCTTGAGATATGTCACACCGTTCGTTCGAGTACACTGAGCGGGGTGTATTCCGGCGGTTGCGTGTTGAGTGTTAGATAAACACGCTTTGCAGATTGCAGCCCGAGAGATCGGGACCCAAGTGATCGTTCGCTAATTCAACACGTACGACAATATTTAACTAACCACAAATGAATTAAATGTAAATATTTAATACTTAAAATTTCATATCAATATTTCAGTAGGTTTTTTTACCAATTTTAATTCATTACCTAACTTTTCCGCGTCTTCCGCTCTGAAAGACGGTTAAGCGCAGAACGAGCTGCTCTATTGTTTCTCACTGGCTTTAAATGCTTAAGCATTTAAACAAAATTTACACATCGAATACAGAGTACAACTACAGAGTATAAGGAAAGGAGATAATACAAGAAGAGGCAGTCTATATATTTTTAGTTTTTATTATGGATAATAAAATTTATCCATAATAAAAATCGGATACTTGTAATGTCGTACTAGTAATAGTAAATAAATATTATCAGACGACCTTCATATTATAATTCTTTGTTTATTTTATTCTTTTCATAATTTCAAAATAACATAATAATAAAAATCATGCGAAAATGGATTAACAAGCGACAATCACAATAGACATTTGTTTTCAATGTAAATATTTAATAAACTAGTAATTTCAATTCAATCAGATAACGTAATTGCGACGAACAATGCACAAATAAAGTAATAATTTGGTAGGCGGAATTTTCTTATTAACTCTCTGGTCAAGGTGGAAAATGTTCTTGTATGAAATACGGGAAGTCATCGTCATTTGCATTGTTTCCTCGTCCATATATATGCACCTATGTACATACATATCTGACATCTATGTCATGAATTAATTTTTATAGAAGATTTTATTAGCATGCGAGTAGGTTTTTACATATTGGGAGCGACGCACTTTAAACAGACAGTATTACCAAAGTACCAATAGGAATTTATTACCAAAGCGAAATACGACCATTGTCTATATTTGCAAGTAGCTCTGGAGTACATTTTCAATTACTTCGCGTTTTAGAACAGAGCTAGCCAGTCCGAAACTTCTCAGAGAAACAATAGCGTATGTTGCAACGACACGCGAAGATCGCCGAGCTGATTGCGTCAGGGCATGTTAATTTGATTTTAAGTGTTGCGAGTAAAGAGTGAAACAGCATATTTTGAAACATATGTTTTACAAACAAAAATAAAAACGTCCACCTGCCAACACACAGCACGTATTTAAAAAAATCTTTACAAAAGAAAGTATATTATTAAGTTGACACTGACCGAGGGCCATTAAGTTGAAACAGAAACGAGGCACGGATACAATTCACGCGGCCGCGAGTCGACCAGATGGTAATATTTAATATTGATCTTGGTTGGAAATTTATAGTAGGTGACTTTAGTTAAAAACGATAATCTCATTGAATAAAAGCTTAAGTATGCCTAATATATTGTCTTATCTTTCTGCAGTACATGCCATGGGGTATAATAATATAAGTCAGTTTGCGGGTAAGTATTAGATCTTAAATACTTGTAGTACAGGTACCATTCTGGCAAGAACTTTTTGAGTTCGACAAAACAAAACAACGGCATATCTCATTTTTACCACTGTAAATCATTTTGGGTTATGTGCGATCTATTGTTGAAAACTGTTTTTAAATTCAAGTAACGTGAAATGCAAATATTCTTCTTCATCTCATTAAATTGTAAATTTTCGCTTTCATCCATCATAGTGACGTACCAAATTAAGGTAGTGTTTGCAAAGTCAAAAGCCGTGCGAGCGGTAAAGTCGTCGCATTCGGGTCAAGATGCGCGCGTTCATACGCAAATTACGTGAAATCACGCCTTCCGAGTGGGTACATCTTTGTGACGCAGTACTCTCTGACCGGGTCGCTATTTAGAATGTTTTAAATAACTTCCTACTTAATGACTTCCTACAAATAGGCTTTTGCTTAGACTATTTAACCGTATAAATATACGTTTGAGGCCAAAAATAATCTTGTATCAGGATAT
Organism: Myscelus amystis hages; assembly: GCA_018244895.1. Taxonomy (NCBI): domain Eukaryota; kingdom Metazoa; phylum Arthropoda; class Insecta; order Lepidoptera; family Hesperiidae; genus Myscelus; species Myscelus amystis. The sequence continues at coordinate 9,758 of DWQT01004578.1, forward strand.
GACCAAAGAAGAGCGTGCAATAAATAAATAAAAAACCTGTAATCAACTTATGTTACATGTTAAACAATTGTATGTGTGGCGAATGTAATCTATTGCTTAGCTTATGTTACATACATACGTATATATATATTGGTGACCAATTTAAAACAGGGTCATTTACTTCTAAATTAAAATACGTATGTAGTTGCATAACTTGTACAGATTTTCCGATATCCTCGTTACGTCATTACTTTAACGTTAAAGAATGTTTTATGTTGAAACTTTACGATATTAAGTTAAAATGATGTTAATGGGCACATTGGATGATAGTTCGTTTAAATTAATTTACGGGTATGATGCCTAATTAGAATATTCACTAAGAATATTTTATTATTAAAACAGATATACCGCCTGCGCTTGTAAATCGTACGCTGGAACCGTCCATATAACGATGATTCTATTCACGGTATGTTCGCACATTTTCTCCACAGCAATTGACGACCTACAGATGTGTAATCGCGCACAAAACTTAATACCTTAATACATCATAACGATAGGATTTTTAACGAAGGCAAAAAAGACTTTCACTGCTCTTACACTGCATTGACGAACGTTTCGCTTTGTTTGCCCGCTATTGTCGAAAACTTGAATAACGAACTCAATAAAGAAATAACAGAGGTACTTAATACGACAATATTTACTAAATACATATGTTATGCGTGTAATTGAGCAAAGAATAGCACTACTTCTAGTTTTATTGTTAATTTTTCTAACATTCTGAATGTATTCACGCGAATGCCATAAACTTACGAAAAACATTATAGTTATATAAATAGAGATAGAGCCATACGGATAGTGCGGAAATTTGAGGAAAATGTTCATTGAAATAGCCATATCGGACTATTCACACAAAGTGCTAAGTAATCTGACACGAAGTTAATTCCAAACAAGAGAATTGCATTATTGTCTATGTAATTGCGTGGAAGCTTCCCAAATATGGTGATTGCTATTAATATTATGAAATAACTAGCTTTCGCCCGCGGCTTCGCGCGCGTTTAATTCGGAGACACACAATTCCCCTTTACCTATACCGTGACAATTTCCTACTATCTTTGGAATATCTAAGTTCTTACTTATTGCCATTAAGAAATTCTGAATTATATAAGCCTTGTACATGTAAACCTTCATCACTCTATCTATGAAAAAAATTTGTTGTAAAATTATGCTGGCAAAACATTTCCAAATTACCGTTTTTTTAAGATATGCGTATTATGGTGACACGAATATGTTGTGCACTTTTATAACCGAACTAGCTTTTACGCGCGGCTTCGCTCGCGTAAAGAAGTATCTTCTTCTTCTTCTTCTTATCTTACATAGTATAAAA
>DWQT01004579.1:0-11117 GCA_018244895.1 Myscelus amystis hages
AATTCGCCCAAGCCGCATATTAATGTAACTGCAGCACATTATAGTGATATATAAACATCAAGTGCAGTATATTAGATATAATTTAATTTCAAATTTAATTTGTTTGTGACATCCCTATGTTTATCAATGTCGACCCGCGAGCGAGCTCCTGCGGCGAAATGAAAAAAGTTAACCAAATCAATCCTTCAAATTGCACATTTATTGTAGACCTGTGTTATACACACGGATGTTTCCAACAACCAATCAGCTTCAACTGTTTTCCCAGTTTCCAACTTTACACCCAACTTTTAATTGTCTTATTTATTTTTAGAAAAAAAAAATATTTGTTTTTAATCAGGTCCTAATCTCAGGTTATTACCGTATTAGTATAGAAACACGAAGTAAATAAAATTATAAAATATTTTCTCATTTTGCCTTTGAAATCCTCATTTAAAAGAATTCCCTCACTAATTGGATATGGCTATCCGGAAATCGTTCGCTCTTAATGGCACTTATTAGCAGAGGAAAATATTATAAATCATATTTATTACCAAAGACATTATGTTTTTATAACTTAGACTATAGCCAAATACGGCCAAAACCGTAATGGCGAACCTTTGCAGTGGCATTAATCCATATAAAAACATGGCAATAAGACCGATTGCCATAAAAGCCCCCTTGGGTGCCATATGGACGCATATGCACACCCGTGGATTTGCCCAATATCGTTATAAATCTACAGGCTGATGTATTTTGTTATAGTTAAAACATTTAACGCGAAATACAAATTGAAACCACGCTGTAGACAAACAGACTAGCCAACCAGGGTTTCTCCTCTATTTATTAACTTAAGAACACCCGTTTCTTCATTTACCTGACACGGAATCAAAGCCGGGACGCCGCTATTGAGATAAGTTAAAATGCGTGCAAACAGGTAAGAAAAGTATTCGACGCCGTCGCAAAGAAACAGTGGCATTTTTTTTATTTCTAACATCAAAAACGAAGTAATAGAATGACGAATGTATTAGGTTTGTAAGGACAGAGATATATGGTGGTCAGTGATTCCTGCCTACCCCGTCAGGAACCTGGTGTATAATAATGATAATTCAAATTGTTACCTTACCTCGGCTTTGTGCGCCCTTCAGGCTGTAGTAGACCGGGAGAAAAAAGTCGCCGAAAAAAACTCCCAGCACTCTTTTAAATAACAAAATTTGCCATGTTGCAGTATGGCTTTAGTCCGATGGCGAGCACACGTGTGTGTCAATATCAGCCCACTGTCATCTGCTTACAATCTGAGTTCTAATACTATTACGTGGTGAGTTTAGATACAGCCTGGTAAGACGTTTAATCAATCCTATACATACCGTTTTGTAATAAAAAATGAGAGGTGTCAAGGGACACCCGGATGGAACGAAGTTCCTTTAGATTTATTTGTGAAGGAACTGTAATAAATTAAATTAATTCCAGCAAAAAGTGCCGTGACAACTTTTCGCCTGAATTTGTGCCGTCTAGCCTCTTTCGCAACGCGCGGTAAGGAACTTCGTTCCAATAATAACAAAAAGCGTCAGTGTTAGTCGCTATCATTGTCTAGGAGCAGTGAATATGAGAACAGCGGCGTTCCTTTCCATCATTAACATAAAAAAGCCATAACGAGCTTTTTAGTGTCCTTTCATTAGCTAATTACCCGCTCGAGTTGGCTTTTACATGTAATTTGCATATCTTTGCGATCTAGTCGGGAAATCGTGTGCGAAAATCGCGTTCTGCACGCACGCGGAAATTTTCAGGAAATGTTAACATTTAACTTTATTAAATTTCCGAGCGTGTAATGTTGGTTTCGTGTGATTTTTTTCGGGTTACTTTCTAATGGATTTCGATATGAAACATTATGAATGTGAGTGTTTGTTTGTCGATTTTTGTTGTTTGTTTGTTTGTTGAGATTTTTGGTACGTACATAGTTGAAGGTCTATAGAGAGACATAGGATACTTTTTTCGCGGGAAAATATCTCATTTCGACGGGAAGACACGTTTTAAACAAACAGCGATATAGATGGCGTTGTGTGCGCTTTAACTGTATGACATGCGAATAAATTAAATTGTTACGAATCGAACCAGGTAACAGTAAATTATTAATAAAATAGAATCCTCTATTTAACGTGTTAATCCAGAAATTTCGTTTTCGACAGACGCGTAAAGACTGCGGTTTACATTTATGGCCAGGTAGCATTGTTATGTTAAACAAAATGATCCAATAGCAACTTTGTTTACGGATGGTCAGGGGACTCTCAAAATAACAACGTTTAAGGCTTTAGTATGCACATTCACGAATTCATTGATTTTATAGGTAATTATTACAGCATTAAAAATGTTAGTACCCTTCCAAACCTAACGTGTTTCTCTACATTCATTACCCTCTTCATGCTACATATGATTTGTTTTCTCACTCTTTTGTATCTACAGATATTTTAATTTTCTGTGTTATATTTTGGAGCACCCTGTATTGCCAGTGCACGAGGGTGTGATGCAACTAATCTGCTATAACGAAATCGATTTATTTAGAACAAAACAAATTAATTTACACCCCATTCTAATAACCGCTATATTGTGAGCAGAATATACATTAGCTGATTAATTCATTAATGTTATGCTTAAAATATATGCAGTGATGGCCTAGTGGTTTGAAATTCAGCCGACTCCGGGGGTCCGGGTTCGATCCTAGCAGATCCGACTTGTTACGTGAGTTTTGCAACTAAAGTTTAAATATCAATTATGATAACAGTGAAGGAAAATATCGTGAGGAAATCTGCATACCTTTTATAAAGTAGGTATGTGTTTTCTGAGGCGTGTGAAGTCTACCAATTCGCACTTGGCCAGCGTGGTAGACTATGGCTTAAATCCCGCTCACTATAAGAAGACCACTAAAAAGTTGAAAAAAAAAAAACGCCCAAATACAGAATAAACAAACATGCATGCTCATCACACGTGTCTGTTCTGGGCGGGAATCGAACCTACGCCCAGCAGTTTCGGTAAGATCTCTACCAACTTGACCTAGAGGCGTCTGAACGGTTCACATTAAGAAAAAAAACGCGCATAACAAATATGTAACACAATAGACTGGGTGTATTAACTTGAACGGAGGTATGTAGGAGCAGAAAAAGTCACCGGACTTTCAACCTATCGGATTACTCGTCAGCTGCTCGCAGCATCTGCCGCGTCAACCTACTACAATGATACAGTTGATTTGCACCCACCGAGATAACAAAGACAACGTACTTTTATAGAATGTCTCGCATCTGCCTTGTCTAGGGCTGCCACTTGATCGATATAATATTGCATTTATTTTTATAATTTTTTGCAAATACACCGTCTTTGAATTAACGCGTACAGAAATGGACATTGGTAGACATTTTATTTTTTAATCGTTTCTTTACATAGGAAATGATTTACAATTCAGAGATACTTTAAGATTATTTTTTTTTATCAAAATCTTAAGTTGTTTTGTTGTGAGACAATTGCCTTAATTTTTTATGAATGTATTACGTAAGTAACTCCGCGTTTGCCCCTCAGTACTTAAATATATACATAGTATTTATGTAATAAAAGTATACCAGATTGGAAACAACAGAAAAAGTCATGTCCTTTTTTAAATATCAAAGTTAGCCCATTCATCTTTCACGAGAATCGCTTAAGAGATTTAGATATAAAAGCCTAACAGACAAACAAGGCCATTTTCGTATATATATTACTTACGAGGAATAACTTTATAAAGCAAATAAATCATGTACTTCCAAGTAACTCAAGTAAATAAGGAAGTCACGGAATGTTTTCACAGCTGTCGAGCTAACAATATAGTATCCGCTACGCTCAATGCGTCCCACAGCTGGGCATGAATGTCCCACAATAACGAAATCTTGGGACATACTTCACCACCCTGCCCACAATACGGATTGGCGAAATGGTATTCAATTTGATTAACATAGAATTGATGTAATAACAAAAAATAAGTTGTGTTAAAGTATTATTTGGTTCGTAAAAAGAAAGTGTGGAAATGAGATATGAGAGGGATGGGAGAGGAGTGGGAAAGAGACGGGATGATGCATGATGAAGGAATAAATATTTTACAAAGAAATCCTTATAACATTCCTGTCACCTACATAGGCAAACGTACTTAAATACATACATAAATTATCACGCCAGGTCACTAACGGGGTAGGCAGGGCGCACCGAGTGCCAACCATCTCTGTCCTTACAAACCTGCCGTGCTTAATCCACATCCATACTTAAATAAAGTAATAAATTAATAAGATATCAACTGAAAATTTGATTACTTTAATTGAAATAATAATTAACAACATGTCAACAGAAAATGTTATTAATTTAAAACGCTACTGTTTTTGCTTTTAACATAAATAATTACCAAACATTTTTAATTTTGTTGGTAACATGATCAATTACGATGAAAACGACAAATAAATTTGCTGATTTACATATAAATAGGCAATCAATGATCAAGTAATTAAGAATAATTGTATATTAATATATAGTTACAAAGAGCAGGTTAATAATTTGTATGTTTCATCAGAAAACAAGAAGACCATAATTAACATTAAGATGATTGGCTCAACGGGTTGCGGATTCGATTCCCCGTTGAAGCGAGCAAAGCAGAAAACGAATTTAGTATGACATTAAATGAATAAATATAACAAAATTCTACTTACATACACTTATCTAGATGCGATTTCATTAAAATAAAAAGTAACCCAAATAAAAAGTGTATGGCGGTACATTGCCCTATGTTTTTCTCATTCGGTGCAGCCCATTCAGTTTCATACACGCGGAAACGTAAACAGCTCAAGTTTATACACCAATTAAACATTAAACATTAAACGTACCACACAGATGCGTGTGTGTTTACTCGACGCGTGTTTGTGGGTTATCGACTGTGTAAATAGTATTAATCCTACGCTATTCGGGTTACCGATTCGATCGTATTGGAAGAATTTCGTTTTAAGTACCTAAAGTGTGTTTTAAAATGAACTGACTGCGTATACTCAAACGTTGTGCGCGTGTGCTCTAAATGCTGGACCGATTTTGATGTTTTTTTTTTTAGTTTTTGTTGTCTCTATAGTCGAGTCATGTTTTTAATTTTTAACTTTTTTATATATATTATCTTTTAACATTTTTACAGCGAATCTATCATGCGAAAAGGATAAAACAATTATATTAATACTAAACGCTGGAAAGATTCGTTTATATTTTTCTTCGTCATATTGTTATAAAAAAAATGAAATCCGCACAAAAATATAAAATATAAAAATATCTGTTATGCACAGCCCTATTGTTATTGAATCCTGCCAATAGCAGTGGTTGTTACAACAGGACACCTGTCGCCTTTGTAGGTAAGTACCGCTGCAGCTATCTCTTTCACTCGAAGAATGGCCACTGCGGATTTAATACAGAAATGTTCGCGGAATAACAATGCCTATCTCTTTCGCACCTACCTTTACATCGTTTTAAACTTTCGTAAATAAATGGATTTAAATTCTCTTTTTAAAATTGAACCGTTACAATTAACAAGCTTTAAGTTTAAGGGCTTCCAGAAAGCAAACGAAATTGTTGCTAGTAGATGTTTCTGTCTCTTTCTATTGGTCCACTACTGGGCACGTGTCTCGTAAGAAACATCAATTTTTATAATTCTACGATGAGCAAGTTTCCTCACGATGTTTTCAGTGAGAGATATTTAAATTTTTAAGTTATTATATAAAATCCGTAACAAGTCAGAAGTGCGTGCTGAGATTCGAACCCAGACCCCCCGGTGTGAGAGGCTGAATTCCAAACTTCTAAACCATCACTGCTTTTAATGTTGCTGCCCTGATGTACATTTAAATTATCCCAACACTGTACATTACAGAAGACTATACTTGTAGAAGAGTGATTTTACTAGCCAGTATCATCTCATACGACTTATACTGATAACGTATAATACAATTACAATATAAGTACAATTAGTTGTTATCAAATAACAATAGAAGATAGACAATGATATGATAGCAAACATGTTAATTTGAAATGAGAACGAATAAATGATTTTGTTATTAGTCATATGTGTTGTTATTAGTCAATTAAGCTATCATTAGTCAGACTTTGTACAAACCTGAATAAATTTTTCCTTCAACCCTTTTAGCCAATGTACCGTGGGACTAGGTTCAATCCTGACACGCATTTTCACATTTTACAACTCAAAAAAAATATCGCTCGCTATAGCGGTGAAGGAAAGCATTGTGAGGAAACTTGCATATTCTAGATTATGTGATAAAAATATATGTTGCGTAGATGTGTCAACGATGCCAATTGGCACTTGGGCATCGTGGCAGACTGTGGTCTAAATCCCTGTCACAACGAAAGACCTGGATACAGGCAGGACCAATGAAAGGGACAAAAAACAAAATCCATTGAAATGGGTTCTTAAATGTAAAGTGTAAGACCATAAGTCTACCACGTTGGTATAGTGGGAGTTCGTTTAAGACAGTGTGTTTCGAACTAATTACTGGCTTCAATGAGAGTCGACTTTTGGATAATTGGATTTTTGGCCAAATTTTTAAAAGTTTGGATTGCTGCCAGTTCGTAATCGCCAGGCATAGTTTTGGCCAATGACCTTCTAAGAATGACATTTCTAATGAGTGAGTTTTGTAATTGCCACAGATTATATAAATTGCCATCGAGATATATAAAAATGTAGGTATTAAAGTATAAGACTAACGTTAAACATAAGAGTAAACAATCGTTTGAATTTAGGTGCTACATTTTTGAGACTTCCCAATTAACAACCTCTTCACTAATTTCAAAATCTTATTAAAACCATACAAAAACCACATCCGGCCACATGTTGCGAATGGATGTATAGTTCAGTCACATGGTATCCTCGTGAATTGTACTCAAATTTCAACCTTACTGCATTGCGATTGGGTTCGAAATCCCTAAGTATAACCGTCAAGGTCTTTTAACTCGATAAGTCGAATTTCAACTAAGCGTTCAAGGTTTTGTTTTTAACAAAATTTCAAAATTGAGTTCACTATTACTATAAATAATGATTGCAATTGCATTGTAAAAATAAATATTACACTTATAATTAAAAAAATGCTTTTACTATATGTGAAAATTCTCGAAGTATAGTTTATGTATGAGTTATTTATTGATTAAAAAACAACATAAAAACGTTAAGTTAGATAAACACTCCATATAATTGGCCTTGAAGTCAAAAATGCTGGCAGTGAAGATTGAATACAGAGTGAATTCCAAATAAAATATTAATACAAAAGGTAAGGCCCTTTTGTTTAGGAGTTTTGCCTGTCAAAGTGAGCAGGTTTAAGGCAGTGTTTCGCAACCTTTTCCCGTCAAGTCGTCCAATCCTGTACAATATGATCAAGCCATATTTCAACATTTATTTTCAGTGTAAATCAGAATATAACAGTGGAATAACAAAAGGCTTGAGACAATGTATACGTTAAGCATTTTTAGAGTTTGATATTTTGAGAAAGCGACCGGAAAAAGTGGCATTTCCAAATGAAACTTACAATAAAACGTAAAACGTGCGTAAAACCAGTAACAAAACGAATTAACCCAAAATAAAAACATTTAACAGTGTTCTCGAATAAAAACAAAAAGAACTGGTTAGCATTTAACTACTTTCACGTCAGTAACAAGTCGGTAACTGCTAGGGTTATTGCATTTTAGACTGGCACATCATTCGAACGAATGTCGACCTTATTGCGTCATACGAGGAGCATGTGACGCGCCTTAGTGAAATGAAATGACAATGCGTCTCCAACAAAGTTATGTTAGGAGATATTTGCGTAGGTACTTGTTTTGACTCCGATTTCAATTCGTTCACAGATCTGCATGAAACAAGGTTTTATGTTATTCACATAATACAGCGAACGGTAAATTTCGCCTTTGTATTGATCCATACCTTACAATACCAGAAAACAGACATTACTAGCAGGTGGCAAACCTAAGAGAAACAGCTTTAACGTGATTTGACATCAACATATTAAACTTTGAGCAAACCGTCAATAAGTTTTTAAACTTCGAATGACTTTTTCTTTAAAATCTGGAACAGATTTAAAATTCGATGCGAACAGTTTGAATTTGAAATGGCGCGAAGGTGCTTTAGCGGATATATAATGAAAAGTAACCCCATTATATTAATGACCTTGATGAGGCGAGCATTACACTATAATAATTCCATATCAAAGCATCTCTTACTAATCATGTAACATCTTGAACTTACTATTCGGGGTATCAAGTGAACATTAGGTATCTGTGCCACACAATAATAGACTTTAACCCGTTATTATTACGTGATAATTCATTATCGTGTAATCAAAAACGGTTGCTGATCAACAAACTAATACGGTCTTTAGTACGATAAAGATAGAATACATTTTTGTTTGTATCTAGATCGCGTTTAAAATTTAATACTACGTGATTATGAATGATGCGCCGCTTTTTGTGCGATCCATTTCAAGTGTAACTAGTTTTTGCTTATAAACACGCGAGTAATAAATTTCTAAACACGCCATGCGCAAATGAGATACTGGATGCAGCGTGCTCTTTCTAACAATGTTATTGACAACGCTGTAAATTCTTTTCTTGACTTGACTTGAATTAATGAAGGATATACATGATGTCACTACGCGAGTTGGGGTCAAATTTGGCTTTTGCATTTAGAATGAAAAGATTCCACAGATATTTTATAGAACTGGAATACGGATGGGATTGTTAATCTGTATTGGTTAGAAAAAGTTTACCCAAAAATTCAAGCAATTCTTAAAATCATAATCAAACCCAAACGAACCTGAGGCAAAACGCTAGTAATGTAAAAATTTTGTAATATACAATACAACACTATTTGAACACTTACAAAACGTATGTGTCTAAGAATTGCCGTATCACACCGCTGGCTTGTGACGTGATGGCGTTGCAGTTAGACTGCATTTCGCTGCGCTCGTGTCGTGTTTATGCAACGATTATTATTGCTGCACTAGGGATACCAGCTTCACTGACATATTGCAGGACATTTCGATATTAATATGGCACTTCTAATTTTATTAGTCTCGACTTCTATTCTGTTTTATGTCGTTTGTGTAAACACGAGTTCTTACCAAAACTGGCGATAAATTGAGCTGGTGGTTATGATTTTCTTTCGACCTTGTTTATTGGTCCACTTCTGGACCGGGTCTCCTCTCATAGTGAGGGTTTTAGGCAGTAATTCACCACGCATCCACGAAAATGCTTTGTAACATCTCTATAGTGTGCAGGTATCCTTACGATGTTTTCTTTCGGCGTAATAGCGAGTGATATTTAAATTATAATTTACAAAACGCACTTAACAAGCTAGGATTGAAACTCAGATCCCTCGGGATGGGAGACTGCATTCTACCTTGCTGTCCGGTTAGTAACACTAACTATTGAACTATGCATGTTTTGGATTCGATTCGGTTCGGAGATAATACTGTACTGTGGAACTGTGCGAGGCGCTTATACCTCATAGAAAATGTCCCATAGCCGAACGGTGAAATGGTAACCATTCCGGAACAATGCAACGGACCCTATTTGAATGGCCCTTGGGTTTCGCTGCACGACGCAGGAGAAAGGCCGTGCTAAGGCTACACTAAGACTGTGCTTATCGTAGTAACGTTTCAGTGTTGCTTACAAAAACGATTGCGGTATAGTATTGATCACATAAAGTTGTTTACTGCATTTTTATAATGCAATCCAGGATTCAGGTGACAGGCCACCTGATGGTACGTCACCGTCGCCTATGGAGCTAGCGATATCCGAGGACTCAAAAATGCGTTCCCGATCTTGCAGGACAGCTGTTTTGTGCCTTTGAAGACCCCCATTACATACTGCTTCGGAAATACATTTAAAGGAAGTTCATTTAACATATTTGGTTTATTATAACGACTATTGAACGAATGTTAGTTAAATGAAACCTGTCTTTTGACGTGACATTGTGACAGTGTGACAGTACTTTAACTAGATAATTACGAATTTTTTGAAGTATCTTTTAAAAGTAATAGGTTAATGACCCGAGCGCAAACTTGAACAACCTTAATCCTAGATGTCGGCGAAATAAAGCTAAGGGTGAACGGTCAAGGGCAGAGGTTAAGGGAACCATTAATGGGTTGTTTAAAGTTTGTTACAGACAGAATAGTTTTATCACAACAATATTTATATTAGTGTCATACATTTTGTACTTCAATATTTAATCTTAGCATTTTCCTGCTTTCGGTATTCGAAATTCATATTTTCTAACGTCCATCTATAACTCCCCCTAATCCAGTCTTTCTCAAAGGCGCTACAGGCTTTTAGTTGGCAACTGATGAGGGAAAGAACAATGTAGTGACTAGGTTTATTTAAATAATAGTCATTTCAGGGGACACTAGAAAATAATTGATTCTCAAAGTGGGCAGTAGACGAAATAAGTTTGAGAACATACGCGCTAAGCCGACGCATAGAGACACAGCCCTTCTTAAAACAATAACTGATATAACATAGATTCAACTATCACCAGTATTTGATAACGAAAATATAACTAAGCATACGTTTCGTTCCAAATTCTAGTTTAATGTGCAAATACCAAAGCCCCTTTGCGATCTAAACTCGTCGCTAAGTATAATGATAGCAGGCGCCGTTCAGACGAACGGGCGCGCGGGCATCATTTTACAGCTCTCGGTTTGGCGGGCGGGCCAAATAACGCCGAAATTCAACTGCTCGCGATGCGCCATTTTAGCGCCGCGAATTACCTTCGATATTTAATAGTAAAATAATATTTTAGGGCAATTTCACGTATGGCGGTTTCTTCACAAAATACAAAGACTAGATTATTAAATATGGTACATATGTACATATGTATAAATTTATATGGATACATAGTTGCCTTCTCATTTTAAAAGGGCACTTAATTTTTTTTTCTCATATACAAGAAAGAAAATTACATATCTAACATGTTCACCATAACAGTGATATGTATATAAATTTGAAATTATATAATAATATAATAATAATATAATATCTTAGGACAATTCCACACACGGCTATCTGATTCCAAATTAGGCAATTTAATGCCTGTGTTA
>DWQT01004580.1:0-11115 GCA_018244895.1 Myscelus amystis hages
TCGAGAAACAGAAGAATAGCGACGCACGAACGAATAATTAGAAAAATATTAGTGATGTCACTAGCACGCTACAGGCATGATGCCTTCCTACAATGAGAGGAGACCTACAGTGAACAGTGGAACAATGAAGGATCGAGAAAGAGACAGTTGAATAATCCATACTCGACAAAACAATTGTGGGTGTGCTCCAAATGAATATCGCAAACTGTTAGTCAAGTCAAGTGTAAAGAGATAACTCCAGTTAAAATCAAGTTAACGGCGTAAGCGATTGCTCGGTAACTTCTACTACTTGTTAACTCGAACTTTGTTCCAAACACGGTAAGGAGAGTAGCGACGCTAAATTGTTTTATTATTCATCGTCCAACTTTTTATATTTGTAGCCGATCGTCTGAGGAGCGCTTGAAGAAAAGTTTCAAGCTATGACTTTTATTTATTCATTTCATTATTGTAATAAGCGTGGCGGTCTGTATGAGAATTTATTTCTCGAGACCTGTTTCGGATACGGATTGGAATACCTCTAAGACTTGAAAGGAACAATGCAATTACTGCAGAAGTTGGCGATACTCAATAATTGTAGGTGCATAACTAAAAACGATAATATCTGTGATTTCGATCGGGATTATTGTCAACTAACTGCTCCAAACGCAACGTATGCAGACAGTCAAAGGGATTAACAAAATGATGTTGTTTTCATTAAAATAATTCAAATTATATGTACACGACATTACTACGTGATCTTCATATGTTTGCATGTACAGTCAGAAAAATCATAACAGTACGCGTAATGCTGAGGGCGTGCGTTTTACGACGATATTTACATATAACAAGGGTATCTAAGGGTTCGCTAGTCGCAGCTGCTCGAGCTCATAAGGTTATTAACCCCACCGGTATTGCGAATTAAAAGAACGAAACTGTTTTACAGTATTTTGTTTTATTAAAAATGCTTTAGGTAATTTGATCTGATTTTTTAAAATATTTGGTGGTAAGTTAATTCTCATGAATAAATATATTTATTCTCTTATAAATAAATATCATTTATTATATTTAAATAAATAAATTATTATAAATTAATATATTATGCATCGATTATCATTTACATTTTTTTGTTTTAACTTTTTGTTTTGCTCGTTTATCACCACCTCCGTTGAAGTTCGGACATGATCGTGCAATAATAATAAAACAATGAATCTGTAAACGTATTAAAACAAAACAAAAAATGTACAGTTCGTACGTCCCGCGACCACGCGCTCGCTCGAGCGGAATGACAAAAATAGTTGAAGTACAATTGGTCTCACTTTGAAGACCCTTCCTCTGCCCGTATTCGTTCTAATTGAATGACGGCGTCGAGCCTTGTTGGATTTATACAGTTGTAATCATGCGTTCATACAAGGCTAATACGATTGCGCTCTTACAACCAGCCGTTCAGTTTTTGCAAATGGAACATTCTAGATCCTATTTGTCACGTCGCACAGTGCTACACTTAACGTCGCGAGTCTGATAGCGTTAGAATAAACAATAACTTAATTAGTGTCCCTTCGATGGTACGATAAAACAATTTTATCGCTATAAACCTTTCTTTAAGTTAAATGAATTTACTTGTACATGTTTCAAAGAAGCGTTTGTGAGTTGTGTACTCTTGGATCAAAATTATTTCACGTAACCTACGCTTGACCACGATTTCGTATATTTAATTGAGGTGCGTCCTTGGAAATGTAAGATAAAATGTTTCGATACATTAGTGTTTTAGGTCACTTATTCTTGAACCGAATAAGTATTACCTTTGAAATGCTAAATCTACCAACCAAAAATTGCACAACATGGAAATTTGCAAATTCTGCGATTATAACATTAAAGGGAAGGTACAATTGTATTGTGTACAAACGAATCCTCTAAAAAGCGACAGGGGCTGGCATTCATTTGTTCTCCATAAACAACTTTGTTGAGCTTTATTCAAAAGTTTCATTCAAAGCTTCTTATTTTTTGAATTCATTGTGATATGGACAAATTTAATCCGATTGTATTGTAATCTGTTTTGTTGGACATAACAATGATACAATTTTCAAAAGACACCCTTACCTGTTAACAAGATTATACAAATATCAACGTCACTAAATATTGATGTAATTGAATTAAATTTCATATTTCAATATACATACAAAGAATGTTATATTTCTTCGCAAACTATTATACGCATCAAGACTATCTTATACCGGTAGGTGAAGATAGAAAATTTTCCGGGATTATTATTGTTCTACTTGAAGGTAATGGATCTGTCTTTTTATGTGTTAAAAAACAACTAAGGTACTCAAGTAGCACTCGATGGGACTTAATGTACTATTATATTATATGTACTATTAGCAAAATTCATCTATTGGTGATCTGGCATCTACAGCGCTATGGTAATACGACTTATTCTTAGCATGGACAGAAAACTGTTTGATATACATATGTGTCACGTTTAGCAAATGACAGGATTTTTGAACGAATGTCACTGCAATATATAAGTTACCTCGCTTGGACATTTACAGTTAATTGCGACACATTAACATGTTCGGTGGTTTTCAAAACTTTGTTTCCGTTGATTGATAACTTTTGGAAAAGTCTAGTTGCACTCGTTGTAAGATTCAACGTGTTTGGGGTAAAAGTGTGTTGCGATTTGTCCAAACGAGGGTGTTATAGTCGTTGAAAATTTTATTTACTTGCCAATTCGATGAATTGATAGCAAGCTTACAGTTCTACTTCAGACAGCGAGCCAGTAATGCTACTACGATTAACCATGTCATCTGGCTTAAGAAGACTTACGGCGACGAATCCAAGTAAGACCTTTGTAACATATTTATAAAGAACGTTAAGAAGCGGTAGGTATTATATTAAGAAGAAAAAAAATATTTTCAAAACAATCTAATTTATAATAAAATTTCGAATTTCATAACACATGCACTGTTGTCTGTCATATGATATTAAAGCGAACTATACGCCTATTGATAAGAAACATCGATTACCCCAATATAGTGTTAGCCAATCGAGGTCTGAGAGACATTCAATATAATTGTTGTGTACTCGGATAAGCGGTAATATTGTGCAACTTACGCCTCAGTATTGTCGTCGCGCGACTCGGAGCGCTCGGCGTTGGCCTGGCCGCGGCGGTGGCGCGCGCGCTGCTCGTCGCCCAAGCCGTACAGCCCGGCGACCGCTGCCATCTCGCCCTTACACCGTACCGGAACAGCACACACCCATAGTGTCGGCCCGCGCGGACCCCCCCGCAAACATCTCGCGCCTCTATACCGCGCGCGCTATCGTAGCACCGTACGAGTATGCGTGCACCGATTCAATCACGCACACCACTACATGTAAACTATGCTACCTAATACGAAATACTTGGACGCCTTCATTGGTACAGTTTTTAACATCACAATGTAATTATTGTATCGATTCATAAGACGATTGGAACTGCTTCTACTACATTATGTTACACGTTTTATTTTATTGTATGTTACTGTTGCGTGTTCTAAACAAATTCTGTATCCCCATTCGCTGTAACAGCCTCGCATCTGCTGATTTGATCGGTCTATTAAATATTTGCAACGGATTCGGACCCGGAATGCATTAGCGCTTGGTGATTCCCGCTAAACGTTTTATCACTTTAACAATCGTAATTAATATCGCGCCAGACGCCCGCTAATATATTACGCTTAATTCGAATTCTGTAAACATAAATCTTTCAGATGGCAGATCGTTAAAATGGACGTATATTTACGAATCACGCGAGACAAATAAACATCATTTACATGATTTGCGTGGTCATTTCTATGAAATCGTCGCTTTACATGTTTAGATGTGGTAGAATTATGAGGGTTTAATGCATTTGAAATGTATACCGGTAAGCAAATAGATCATTTAAAATATAAAGACATATGTCCAGGAACTAGTCTAGTCCTCTTTTTTGAACAAATGTATATCTTATTAGGATTTCATTTATATCGCAAACATCGAATGTTTTTACAGAGTTACGGTTTCTGCTACCCTTTGGAATATAAAGGCACTGCCCGAGGCGCTTTCGAACAGAGCTGTCTTAAGATGTATGTTGTTTCTTTTGTAACAATACCTGAAATCGCAAGCCCTAGGCCTCAAACTAAAATACCCTTAAGCGTAGTCGCGATGGACAAAAAGTTCAAAGCTAAATACACAGTTGCGTAATACACAACTCATTGATAATGTAAACGCTACAGATAAAGGTAAACAAAGAACAATTTTATCTATAATACTAATTCTACTTTCAAATATTTACAGGTAGTCAACAAGTCTATCGCCTCTTTGTTCAAATAACGAGAAAAGTTCAAGAACCGTGTTTTTTATTTGATAAACGAAATCGCCCTATTTTTTTTTATTTTCTCACAAAAAAATGGTATTCTTAACGTTAATAACAACAAAGTTATGAGTTAAAGAAACAAGAGAGTTGTTACTGTGCGTAATGCACTTCAAAGAGCCGGTATATACCTATATTATGGAGGTATATAAACATACATATGCCAACTGCCCGCAATGGTCGGTTTTTTAAAGTTACAAAAGGAAAAAAATTGTCCGCGGAAAAGTGTGTGCGAAAACCGACAAAGAATATGCACAAAAATATAAACTGCAATACGTTTCGGCTGTCATCTGCACTGGTTTTTAGAACAACACGTACGTATTTCTTTTATTTTCTTTTAAAAGCAGTTCGCTGTTCAAATGACCGCCTCTAAATGAAAATATCTACAGTAGCTCTGAACTATGTAGGTATACAGATCGAATGTTAAGTAATAGAACAAAAACATTTATATACACCTCGAGTGTGTTTCGAAAATTGCCTTAAAGATTGACATTTCAATTGGAGCTTAATGATTATCTAATTCCACGCTCTGGGTCCCGAGAAGAGAGCTGTTGTTTTATCTTCATTTCGAAGGTAAATATGCCTTAGATATAGACCAGGCTTAAGATTGCTTGACGGTCATAACCTCGGCGGAGAGCTGAAATGTTCTACGAGAAACGAACGTGTTCTAGATAGTTCTCTACCATGATGGGCTTGCGAACTTTTGAGGTGAGCGCTATAAAGCATTACACAACTGAAGCCTTAACCGCTTTAAGCGCGCTGAAAGTAGAGCCGTATTAGGTTGAAAGTTGCGACCGATAGCACAGACTGTCGTAACCCTCAGTGAAAGTTTCGGCGGGAAATATCTGCAACTCCGAATTTAATGAAACGCAGTGCACGTCCTCTTACTTGTAATGCATTCATTAATGACTGTAATGAATGCACAAATGGGCTTGTACACGAGACCTAAGTCGCCTCTCTATTAATAAGTTTCAATACTCTATATTAGTAAACATTCAATTGTATTACAATGATTATATCAATTATTTAGTGTATTTTTATTTACTTATATTTTCTGACGGACTCTGACGGACGGATTTTCGGACTTTAACTGAATTACAGGGAAAGTAGAGTTTATGTGGAACCGATGGAACCAAAGTTCCCGTTAAGCAATCAGAGTTTGGACTCACTGGATCAACGGTGAAATGAGAATGCACCGAACACGAGGTAATTAAATTTCCGCTTCAAGAGAAGCAACGGATTGGAGCTCCGACGATTTTATTTTTATTTGCATTAACAACATCAAATTTAATTTTGCTCTCAAAAACCGGCTGTGGGTTAGACGGTGACTTTTAGTGTAGAATTCTGAAAAAGATATAAAATTTAAAACCAATTATCTTTTCCAGTATGCTGTCATATAAACATTTTGAATTTGAATTTGTATTTGTCATTACTTAGGATATAAAACACCTTTAATAATAAAAACACCTTTGCGCAGAGTAAAATATACCAAGTCGTTGTGGAATTCAACTTACTTGAATCTAATTTGGTTAGCTTCCCTAATGTCGTTTTTGAAGAATATCGATTCTACTATTATTAACCATTTGCTTGTAATACAAACGATATTAGTAGTTGATATGAGTGTCAGGTATAGATGTAACTATGTAAGTTTGAATAGCGGAAAATAGTTGTTTAAAACAGGTCGTGTTTTGAAATTAAAGGCAATTACTATGGAAGAAGCCCTTCCCGTCAGGAATTCGAAGGAAATTTTGAAATATAAAGTGAAATGTTTTCAAAATTACCCGCTGCCACCTCTTACTTTGAGGATTATAACATTTTTAACATTCCTTGAATGAGCGAAAGCTCGAGTAATTAATTAACTTCTTGAAGCTTTAACAAAAACCGAAATAACTTTGCAGAGATTAGAACGTTGACAAGAGTAACGGGAAGCTTTGAAGTCTAAAGTGAACAAATGTGAAAATCGGTTTTGGCTGCGGGCGAAGAAGGAAGTGAAAAACATGATAAATAACCATTCATGTATCTGGCGCGTGTTTTATTTAACAACTTCGTACACAGCGTAGTAGAAAAATTTGATAAGACATTTCAAAGTGTATATTTATAAGATCGAAGACTAGACTTCTTGAGAAATGCCACCTACTCAATTTTAATAGCACTTTCTGTTATCGGAATTTCCGAACTCTTCAGCATCAGGGACAGCTATTTAGAAATATAATTAATTTTCACGAATATTATCACGCAGAATTTCTTGCCTTGACAGATCTTAATTAAATCATTTTATTTTCCTTCGCAATAATGTAAACTCATTATCGACCTTTTTCACCGTATTAATATATTTATTATGAAAACTTACTGGAGCTAGTTAACAATCATTAATTTCATTAATTCATTAATTAAATGACGTACAAGTAACTGTACGTTATAAACAAAAAAACTGAAACGGTAAGGAACATATCTTTTTCTAAATTTCGAAACAAACCACGAGGCATGAATGATTTATGAAGTGGAGGTATGAAAAAGATTTTCAGTATTCATACTCACTTGAATATTCAAACGGTCTTAAGGACTATAGAAATTGAGGGATCAAAGAGACAGTAGCTATTATGTTAGCTAAGGTTGGGCCATTGCATTCGTTTAAAGTATTATAAAAATAATATTATGTATAATGGTACGTGTGGCGTATCAGTAAATAATTGTAGGTTAGATAATATTGTGGAAAAAAATAAGAAACTCACATTGTTCAATGAATATTCTTTACATTGTGCAGATATTCGTAACGGATAATAAATAGCCTGTGTCGAAAGGCCGATTAAATAGCTCATAAATATATGGCAGTTGAGATAGTGTAAATAAAGATGCAATAAAGTTCCATTTGCAGTTCCATTTTTAAAAATAATATCCTGTTTGACAGGATGCGAGCTATACGTTACGTTATCTGCCTTCTCTCTCATGCGCCCTCTCAGTAGATCGTAAATAAATTTGCATTCTGTGCAATCGATATTCAATTTTGCATGGTGATGTTTGGATACTACACAGTAAATATTTTGTTTCATAAATTTCAAGTTTATACATATATTAAAAAAACTACACAATCATCTGAAGTACATTAACATAACACGGAAAAGAGAAAGACAGGCCTTTGGTAGGGTGTAATTGTCGTTTTATCCCACTGTTGGACGTGGATTTTATTACCCACTACTAGTCTATTTAACTTCAATGAATACGAAATATTCTTTAATAGGTACACACAAGTGCGTAATTGCGATTCTGAAAGTTTTCGATATTTAAAGGTAATATAAAAAGTTTTTTCGAATGGATTGTGAAAAAGACTCAATTAATAACGAAACATCCCTTAAGCTAGAGGGCGCAAAGCCGTGTGAATGTCACACGGCTGATAGATTTATTGCTAGGGCGACAACGGTTTTGAAATTACAGGATATAATTGCTAAAATAATTATCTTACCTTATTGCCATAATGCGATATCATTTTATCTGACCGTAAATAGTATGGCCATTCAATTTATGATGCATGTATCTCAGTAACTAATAAACCAACTGTTATTTACAATACCTAAAGCTTTCATGCCACCTAAGTAGTTAAACTTACGAGTATGAACGTAAGTAGTTATAGACTATAAGTAGTGTTGTAGTAAGTAATTCATGTAATATTTTATATTAAACTCTGACGGTTAGATCTTATGTATGTATGTACTACCTAGTTCCACAGTTTTTTTCATACTATGGAAGTAGAAGACGAGCATGCAGTCCACCTGATGGTAAGTGGCTACTACCGCCCATGACATTTGTAATCGACCTCAGATAAGATTAGATTCCTATCTCAGGTCGACCACAGATGCGCTTCTACCCCTGAGGACTGAGCTGGAATGCCTCGAAAAGGTATGTCTCCCTGACCACACCCTTCAAACCAGACCACAGCAGCGCTTAACACTGCTGTTATAAGGCAGAAATAGGTGTGTTATAGGGCAGAAAAATGTTTTGCCAATGCCTGTTAATGTTCGTAGACTAGTTAATAGAAACAATGAAACTGTTTATTTTGTTAACATACTGACATATGAGATAATTAAAATAATTAGAACACTAAAAAATCGTTACAATAAAGACACTTTGAAAACTTAAGAAGCCTTGTATCCTGCACATTTATTAAAGTAACTTGTAGATGCCCGTTATTTGTATGTATGTAGGCACATGTATAGGGAACAAATCAAATAATAACACGCTTCATAAAACTACTCGAGGGAAATACTTTACGAAATTATGAACAAAAATAAATTTGCTTACGTACCTACTCGTATTGTACAATGTCAACATCTACCTCATTAAAGTCTTGTGACATGAGTCGCCTAAAACTTAGTTACGCATTCATGACTTGACATATTACACTTGAAATTTTATACATACACCACTTTGTGTTTGGATGGCAGTATGCTATAGTTACTATACATAATGTACTATTACTATAATCAATAACATCGGAGGGGTTTCCCATACGAGACTGGTTGATAGCAATCACACGATGTATGTATATTAAAGAAAATATTAACTAAACCTATTAGCTAATAACATAACATTTGGAAAAATGTTAGCATAGTGAATGCCACGTCGTGTCATGTCATGTGTAGGCGATCCATTTAATTGGACTCGAATGGTGTTTACACACTTCATGTAATGGCGGTTAGGAGAAATCTTATTAATATCATAAACGTGGAAGAGTACAGTCGTGCTATCTGCACCCTTAGGTACTTAAATATAAAGTGGATACTTGATTAATTTGATAAATAGGAGGTAGGGTCATACACCGCTTTGGTATACAATAAAATGATGTTCTGAATATGAAATTTAAAAAAAGTAAACGTTCTATCCATCAAAATTATATCTTTAGCTGTATTGGCAAAATAATTATTGATGAAAATTATGTTACGGTGGCGTTATCGTCACCGTAACATGCAGGTAATTTGTCTTAAGGTGACGTGGACCTAAACCATAAGAATACTACAGAAGCATTCAAACTCAGAGTCGATAAGAAATGTTAGTATTGACATGTCCGCCCTGCTGGGAGTTGAACCTGAAATGATCTGTGCGATATATCTGCCTGTAAGCCATTACATGAAATGACTAGGCAATAAATGATGGGTGTACTTATAGAAGCGAAGCAAAACTTACCTCGTGTATTTTTAAAGCGATGTGCGCGTTTAAATTATCACATGTGTATTTGTGAG
Source organism: Myscelus amystis hages (assembly GCA_018244895.1). Classification (NCBI taxonomy): domain Eukaryota; kingdom Metazoa; phylum Arthropoda; class Insecta; order Lepidoptera; family Hesperiidae; genus Myscelus; species Myscelus amystis. Next base: position 9,601 of record DWQT01004580.1, read on the forward strand.
TTCCGAATAAAATTTACAAAGTTCAATCTTCTCCATACGAACGCAGCACCGACATTAAAATAAAGGAATATGTTTGAAGAACTTAAAATTTGTTATCAATTTATAACTTAATACATTGTCGGAGGCCTTAAAGACATTTGACAAAAAATGTTGGGCACGAGTTCGTATTTCCGGTAATCTCCACTGGAGCAGCGTGATGTAGTATTTTTAAGCTGTGCCGCAGTAGGAGCGGGGCCCAGCGGTGAGACTTAAAAAGTGTCGCAGCCATGAACTGCATTGAATGTCTAAATAAGCCCAGGAAAACTGCAACGTTTTGATAAAAATGTTTGTAGGTATGCGACCATCGTAATCACTTGCGTCGCCGTAACTGTAGTGTAGTCAGTGTAGAGATATTTAGTTAAATATAATATGGAGGTCATGGATATACATAACATTAAGATAACAAAAAACGGCTAACGAACCATGACTTTGTCTTTTTTGTTCTAAAAACTAATATATGTAACGTATTTTAACTTAAATACCTATTCCATTCGTTTCACTGTATTTTTCAATTTGTCATGTTCTACGATTTTCATGAGGCCCTAGCTTGTGACCGCTACTTCAGAAGGAAATAGATATTAGTTGATTAGATTAGCTATAATACCTACGCGTACTAGAATATCTACGCGTATATCACGTATTTAACTGATTCGTAAATGCATTTTTTTCCGTGCTTTTGAATTATCACTTTATTATATAAAAGGAAAATATGAATTGTAAAATTAAATATAGGAGGTACGAAATAATGTATTCATAATTTAAAACCGAGTCTTGAACTATTTATCTCCTTTATAGCTTTGTTTATCGGTGAAGCCACAGTCGACTGTGCTGACCAAGTGAATGAATGAGTGATTGAAAAGTTTATTGTCTTTTCATAAGTCCGGATTAGCAGAGTTATTTCTTTCAGAAAATAGTATACAAACTATTTTTACATACATACTCTGTACACAGAGATAAGGACTTTTCTCACGGTTTGCAATTATATATTATTAGGTTTAACAACTGTTTATGATTATAGGTATAAGCTATAGGATTGTGGCTATAAGCAAATTCGCAATACTCGGCGGTATAACATTTTAGAATGATGATTGTACAATAAGGAAAATAGGCAGTTACTAAAAGGTAATAATAGTCTTAAATAGAGCCTTAATCTATGGTTAGAGGTCAGTAGGTACAGTAAGGGTAAAGTACACGATGATTTTTTCCTTAATACCAGTACTAAAACTTGTGCGGTGTCATTGTTGCTGCTAGTAAAATACCTTGAAAAAATGTTTGCCAAAAATTGTGCTATTAAACTCTAGGTCATAGATTGAGCAGTATCATAATATTATGTTACAGCAATTTTTGATCTTCGTTCTGTCAGAATCATGACATTTGTCTTATCTTAGAGTGGCAATGAAATATCTACTATATATATAAAACTCAAAGGTGACTGACTGAGTGATCTATCAACGCACAGCCCAAACCACTGGACGG
>DWQT01004581.1:0-11114 GCA_018244895.1 Myscelus amystis hages
CGTGGAGCCATGAAATATTTGTTTGACGCCAGGCGTAAAAGTTTGTCCAAAACACCGCCGCATTGAATCGGTTAATATATATATTGCAGAAATAAGAGGCTTTTTATCCAAAATAAAACAATGATTATAATATACCTACTTATGTTAGTAAATCTCCATCTCGTCCTACTGTTACACACACTACCTGTGTGTTAACCAGGTGTGCTAACTGTTAACTACTCAGTTTTTGGAAATTCTGCCATTAGGGGAATACAAAAATGAAACTATTGTATGTTGGTTTGATTTCTTTTTTGCTACATGATAAATTGGAATGTACCACACCATATTCAGCGCGAGCAAAGCGACAGGCAAAGGCTATCTTAAATTTAATTGTTATAATTACCCTTTTATAACAAAGTACTATTTGTAACTAAAATAATAAAGGTTTTCAGTATACAATCTCAAACTCATGCTTGAAACAATTCAGGCTTATTTTAATGTTTACTAAAAATAAAATGCCACTATACCTATGATATAAAATGAGCACACATACAACTTCAATATTAAATAAGTATACTAAAGTCACCCCATTTAGCAATATTCAGCATTCTATTATTATGGTAAAATAACATATGAAATTTTTAGACTCATGACCTTCCCGTATACGTGTTAAACAACAATGTGTTTCTCCATATGTAGGTTATTTGAATTAGGTACCATCAATACCATAGCATTCGCTTTTTCTATTTGAAGAAGTACTTTAGAAGTTTTATAAACATTTTAAGGCCGTGACGTCAAGGTGCTGCTGAATTTCATGTACATTCGCAAATAATATCATGCTTATTTTCCACAATTCAGATTTCTATAGATGGGCGCAAGCGCATTATATTCTCGCTGGGATGCTTTCATTTTGATTCGCTTCATATTAAATGCTCGCTTCCTTGAAAAAAGAACTTGCTTACAAAGCCTATTATACACAATTCAATATGTGAAATATAAACAGAATCAGTAATGATCTAATGATATTGATTCTGACAGTTAATTTCGCAGGGGGTACTATCGCACATTTTTGCTTTGTCGGATTAACTAAAAATTCTCTGGAGCTACTGTTTTTGCAGATTTTGCTTTCAACGCTCAGCAAGTTTGCTAGAATATTACTTTCAACAAAAGAGTAATGAGATAGGAAAATGTATCTATCGTTAAATTTTATCAAGAACAATGTAAGAAATTCACTACACTTACACTTACAAATTACAAAAGCATAGACAAAATTCGTGTACTATAAATATTGTTGTGTCGTTGATTCGAATTTTTGTTTCATTAGGGTAATGTCACACTAAGCTACAAAATAATGTGTTATAACAACTCAAGTGACGTAGTTAAACGGTGAAAAACACTTCCATATTACACATTTAGTGCAAATGATGGCTTCTGTTTACTCTAGTCGAGCACTTTGATGGGATTTATTTCCTTAGGTCATTTAATTATTTTACCGTAATTCATCACCCTGACTACATTGTAAGTAGAATTATACGTATCAATATTGTCACGAAAACAAGATAAATAATATATTGAAAGCTACTCAAAGCTAAATATAATTTCATTATATTATCATCTACTTAAATAAAATTATTTAAGTATGTGATAATATAATAAAGTTTATCAGAAAAATCTCAATTTGTTACATTTATAAGAAAACTATCTATCACATCGTCAACGTGAGACCATTATTACTATAAAAATATGTTTAAAGGCCCGGATAAAGAGACTTATAGGAATAAAAAAGTAATTTCTTTAGGAATAGGAATAAGAAAGTAATTATTTTGAAGAATTATCATATTTAGTTAATCATTTAAAGTTTTTGTTGTACGTAACAAATTATTATCTTACATAACTTAGTAAATACATACTAAACAAAGAATTCCTAAAAAGTTTACAAAAATAAAACTAACCAGGTTTACAAATTGGAAGTACAAATTACAAATATTTTTACAGTATTTTAAAGTTCAGTATTTTATTTTAATATTTCAATCCAGTCAAAACTTGGCAATTATTTACATTATTGATTTTTGATCGCCATTTTTACGCAATATTATCCACCTAAGAATAAGAGGCAGTTTCTGTAGTGGTAATAATTCATAATCGCGTAATAGATTTTTTTTCTATTATTTACTGAATAGTTTCACTTCGAAGTTTTCCTTTGACGTCTCTTTTTACACTTACGTACCAATTTATGAGTGCCAATACCAAAATTGCTGGACCGGGATTCAAAGCAATATTTATGCTTCGAAGATTGTGTTCTACTTTGTCTATTAAATAATAAGAATTCTTGTAAAATCCCTCAAGCATATAATAATGTAAAAGTAACAATTTAAATTACTGTTTTGCAACACTACTCCACAGAGAAGAGTTTAACCATGGAAGAGTTGCGGACCAAACACAAGTCTATTCAGAGTGCAGCACATCATATAGCAATGGAGTGTATACACCCTCAGGTAGGGTGCAAATCAGATATATCATAATTTTAAAGAAAAACGCGAAGGTTTTCAATACGTATGACTGGTTATTGAAATATAAATTAAACCTCTTCATTGAACTGCTGCTTTTCCTCACGCTTCAAAGCTTTTTATAAGTATTAAGTCAATAGAAATGTGTAAACCGTTGTTCTATTCGTGTTTAATTTAATTGCACTATTTTGATCAAATTGTATTCCACATTAATTAAGTACAGACAAAATTTGGCAGCGAAAATTCAAACTTATTGTTCATAAACATTTATATGATGAATTATTATTGGCTTGGAAGTTATGTGAAGCTCATTATTTCAATTTGTTTTTTATCTCTGCATCATGATAATTTTAAGTATACTGTATATTACGATAAATGATGGTAAGTTGTCATGGTATATACATATGCATATCCAAATTAAAACACATGAAATAAATCCATCCAAGTCCGTCATAATATAAGGACACCTTATCAGGACCTTACATATTATAAGGGCTATTAAACTTTTTGTCAGTTCGCTAAAGCTTTGTGCCATAGAAATAAATTAATTTAACAAGGAACCAACACATTTATACATAATTTACACGTTTTAGTCTAGGATATTTGTATGTAATATTTAATTTGTGTGATATAAACAATGTTTTGAAGCACTAGCACTTGTTCACAGTATGGTTTATTTACCCATGTCTGTACAATTGGGACACACAGTCAGCACACGGATCTCCCTACCATGTCCATCCATATCCCTCTCCTGTCCGTCTCCAGCATGCTTTTCAGGCGTCACAAAACAGCCCCAAGATGTTCCACCCCAAAGGGCTGAAGCCTCATCTTGTAAGTATATATGGATTTTTAAATTTAGCCTAACAAACAAGCAGATGAGCCACCTGATAGCAAGTGGTTTTTGACACCTATGGACATTTGCAACACCCAAGGAGTCACCAATGCGTTGCTGGCTTTGAAAGAGAGATCTTTTTTGTGCCTCTCTTCAAATTTTCATTTGCATGTTTTTGCACAGAGTTAATGAGTTGTGTGCTTGAGAGGTGAGATCCATCTGTATCTCAGTTTTGTAAAGCATCAGTAATTGCCCTGTAGTGATGCACCTTTAACGGTGTAGGATGCTCAGCTTTTTGCTGCTAACCAGTCCTTGTTTTCCTAGTGACTCGGGTACTACACTCTACTCTATATCTCAACATCCAGGATTCCTATACCATCCCCAAGGGTGAGTGGTTCTTTGGAAATTGGATGCAATGACAAAAGGGATTTTTATTCTTGATAAACAGCAAACTTGTATCTTTGCAACATTGAAATTGGGTAAATTTCGAAGGTGGCAGAACCCTATGTGGTTCGACTCCGGCGGCACCACCGCCACACCTATTTCTGCATTACAACAGCAGTGTTAAGCGCCGCTGTTTTCTGGTTTGAAGGGGGTGGTAAGGGAGACATACTTTTTAGAGGCATTCCAGCTTAGTACTCAGGGGTAGAGGCGCATCTGTGGTCAACCTAAGATAAGAATCTAATCTTATCTGGGGTTGATTACAAATGTCCATGGGCTGCAGTAGCCACATTAGCATGACGTGGACTGCATGCTCATCTTCTACTTCCATATGAAAAAAAAAACTTCAATTTGAACCCCTTCCCCAGAGAGTACTTGATTTCAAACAAGTTGGACTCTATTTTCCTTCACATGTGTACAGCCTGCCCTGTACAATCATCTGAATGGCAATGAATGCCACTGGTTTGCAGTAAAATGTTGTTGACATATACAATGAACTGGTTAGGAGACCAGACAGTGCCTTTGGGTATTCCAGCCTTGTAAAGGTTCATGTCTAAGCAACAACTGTCAACTAGAGTTTAATATGTTGTTCAAACAGAAACCCAGTCACCCACCTTATAGAGTCACAAGAAAACTGTAGGTTAGTAAGTTCTCAACCTTTGCCAGACCCGATCATAATATATGGTATACTGTTATTGTTACTGGTTTATTAATAAACATTTAAGTTTAAGAGTTTAAAATTGTGCATAGATGAAGTTGTATATTCTTTTGTGTTAATATTTTTTATAAATATATATTCTAGATAGTTCTCGTGATAGATGTATCAAACAATTATAGTAAATAATATTATAAATTATATAAAGAATAGAATAGTAATGACCGTTTAATACTATTTTAGGATCAAAAAGCATATGGAACACCTACAGAGAGCCCAATACTTGGAAGGGCATTATGTCTAACTCCCAGAGGAAGCCCATTACCAGGGCGTGTGTCACATCTTAATGAGAAGTTTCAAGACTCGTTAACTTTAAATGCCGATACTGATGCTCTCGTAGCCAAAATAAGTGCTATGTTCCCCACAGTCAGTGAAACGCATATAAAAATTTTGTTGAAAAAGTATGTACTTAAATTAGTCACTGTCTGAATACTTTATTGATATTAATAAAAACATTAAGCAAACAGTGATTTTCGTTGTTAGATACTACAACCGCGAAGCTGTTGTGATCAGTGCACTGCAAGTTGAAAAGCATCCTATAATTACACCCGGTCCGATCACCATGTCTTCTTCGGCCGCCCGCTTGCAAAAAGGTGCCATCGGTGTGTATTCAGCACTACAGCTTGCTAAAGGAGTTTCTGGCTCAATGCAGGGCTCCAGTCAGTTCACCCCACTCACTGGTACTCCTCAAGGTAATTTTCATTTCAAGCTTTTTTGTATTAAAATATTTTACTTGCACTGCGATATTTTGATGATTTCCATATATACACATATGCAAATGTACTATTAGAAATGATCTAAGATAGACATACAAATGTTTAAACTTTAGTTATTTTTTATTCAGGCTCCCCCTTATTACTTCGACCAACGTCCGGAGCTTCCAGCTACTATTGCCCTGCTAAGTCTGTCAACAACCAGCAACCAAGACATCATTCACCCAAAATGAAATTGAAGTAAGTACTTCAACATCAATGTTCTTTTAAAAAAATGTTATGTTGCTTATTGAATTAAAAAGCATTGGTATTTTATTATATGGTTTACATTTAGTTACAGCAACAATAACATAAATAAGCGAACAATAATGTTTTACAGATATCTCAAGAGCATATTTCCAAAAGCAGAAGAAACATTGATTTTAGATATCTTAGCCAACAAAGATAATAATGTCCAAAAAGCAAGTGAAGAGCTCATTTCCATGGGATTCACCAAAAAGGAAACTGTGATTGCTAATCAAAAAAAGAAAGATAAAACGGAGGTAGAAACTCCACAACCACCAAAAAAGATGGTTACAATAATGAAGACTATAGAAGAAAAAAATGAATGTATGTTACTAAGTTTGATAAAGAATGCTGACACGAATCAAGTTTGAAATCTTTCACAATACTCTTTGTTGATACGCCTTACATTGAAATGTCAGAATTACACTATAACTTAATTAAAATAGATTTCCCTCACTACACATATTATCTACAGTGATACAGAGATTTATAGTGATATATTGACTCATCACGATTTCTCTGGAACCAGAACACCTAGAGACTTGAAATTTGGTAGGAATATTCCTTTTGGCGAGTAGAGGTCAGCTAAAAACGGATTTTAAGAAATTGCACCAGTAAGGGAGGTTGCGGGGATGTGAATTATAAGTTATATAGCAAAGCAACGTTTGCCTATTCAGCTAGTTAGTTATATAAGTTACTTGCCTATTCAGCGAATTAGTTATATGCCAAATTATCCCATTAGTAGATTAGTAAGGAGAGTTATTTTACAGTGAAAAAGAAATTCCAAGAGAAGTATAAAACAATAGCAGAACAAGTCATATCTATCGCTCTTGAGAGTGTAGAGTTCAATGAGGAGAGAGCAGAACAAATCTTAAGCGCTGTTTTTAAGGAGGAAAACACACCAAAGGTCGTCATGTCGGCTGAAGTGAAGGAGGCCAAGCAAACTTCTTCTACCGAAGTTAAAAAAGGGTGAGTTTATAATTTTTCAAAATAATATAAACTGTTAATAATTTTTACATTAACCCCTTGTGTAGTGATATTTAAACGCTTACAATGATGGATCCAGGATGTTTACAAAGAGTTTTTCTGGGTGTACATTGCTCAATATTATATTCATTATAGTCAAACAATAAACTGTTGAAATATGAATTCGTTAAGTTCTTAAAATTAAATGAAATTTTAAGTATTATGGGAAATTTCTGTTTGCACAAATAGGGCATATAAATTTTTATTATGATAATTGAAAGGAATTGTTTATTATAAAACTATCTTTTCGCGGCTTCACGCGCGTTGTTTCGGAGTAAAACAATTCCCGTTTCCCTATACCGTGAAAATTACCAGCTATCTTTGGAATATCTAAATTCATATACTACATTTTACTTATTGCCATTAAGAAATTCTGAATTGCAAAGCATATGAAGCCCCAAAATCTAATTATACATATAAATCTTCCTCTTGAATCACTCTATTTATTAATAAAAAACTGCTTCAAATGCCGTTGCGTAGTTTTATAGATCTACGCATACATAGGCACAGGAAGCGAAAGCGCCTTTATTTTATACTATGAATTACGCCATTGAATACTTACTTGTTTAATAGTTGTTAAAGTTTTAAATTAAGTAAATGTAAATTATAATTATGACTTTAATTCACATTATTTGTAGTTGAATTTTTTGCTGAAATAAACCAAAGCTCTCCGCGTATAGAATTATGAAACTACCAGAAATAGCTCAACAGATGAATCACTGAGTAAAGTGAATTTCTGTTTTACTTTAAACATATGAATTTTATTTGACAGTAAAAGACTACTTTGACAGTAAAAGACTACTTTGACAGTAAAAGACTTACGGAGGGTCAAACATTTTCTGTCATGAAATTGCCACCTCTATTAGTGTATATGTTAATTGAATTAAAAGAACCCCAGCGTTACTTCTGCTTGTGTATGTATGGACAGCTAATTGCCGTTATTTTCCATATTGTTACTTTAAAAACAATAACATGTGAATTACACCCAGTTATTAGCAGGAACCCACTTCAACTATCTTACATCTCCATATTTCTTAATGAAACTTAACCCATACGCTTCTTAGCTTCTCATTACTAGTTGCACTAATATCGACATACATAGTTCTATGCCTTTCAATATTCTTGGTGAAAAGTAAAGTAACACATTGAAATATGTACTTAAATATTATATGATGACATCTACAGCTTCCACATATAACTGTTGGTTATGTGATGGGTATTTGAGTGATCATACTCACCAGATGGAGAGAAATATTTGTATTTCAATTATTTCTCTTTGACCTAACATCGATAATGGTGCATCTTCCGCATCTCATTGTAACAAAATGGTTAGATTGATAAATTTCGAGTGTATTCTGAAAGAATTGAGGGGAGGCACAGTAATTTATATTTCATTTCTTTATAGTGCAATATGTCTATTACCGGTTCACTTGACATCTTGAACCAGCCCACTTTTCTCTAGTTGTCTAGGTTGTTTGGCCAGTATTAGAAAAATGAGCCTCACACTAAATAACTTGAAAAATATTGTTTGATTATGAACTATTCCTATAATAGTTGTTCTAATTTTTAATAAGTATTTAGAGATTTTTTAAGAAATTAATATGTGCCTTTTCTCAAGTCAGTAACTTTCTTATTAATATACAACATCAATCTGGCCTTGTCACATCCACCAACACTCATGCATTCCGTACGGTTAGCGCGTGTGCGAGCGAGACGGAGAGTGAGCAGAGTCCGCCGTCAGTGGTACCCGCGCCCCGTCGACTGAAAATCTGGACCGAGCACCTAAAGTATGTCCACTTGCATGGTTCAATCGGTGTTATAGCCGAGTGTGTTTCGCTTTCACTTAAGTCCTTCTTATATTTATTATGATATATCTGTCCATAATTATTATAAGTACATGTCGGGAACTCGTCTCTCCTAATGTCAATTAAATCAATAGCTGAAGAATCTATGATGTGTGAATTGTTCTTTTATTAGTTAAACAAATATAATTTTAGCGAACGCTGTTTATAGAATAAATTCTCTCTTTCATAATGATTGATTTGATTTCGCTAACATTGACAGTTATTCGTCCTTTTAGTTAATTTTATTACACATTGGGCGGCAAATAACCGTAGTAATAAATAAATGTTCTTAACATAGAGGAAGTAAAGTGGAATATCGTATCGTTAATTATTATCAAATAAGGATATATTTTATACTTCTTGATCGTCTTGACGTTTATATTTTCCGGCGGAATCACTTATATTACACGAACACGCCGTAAATTAAACAAGTATCTCAGTAGCACAGTTCTTCAAGACTGAAGTTTAAACACTGCTTGTACTGTTTGGAAAATTGGTAAACAAATCGCTACAATGTGTGGTAACATTTAGTTATTGATCACCGCTTGTGTGAAGAATAAAATATGAGGCAGTAGACGTTCGAAGTTCGAAGGATTCAAGTTTCTTTCAGAACCACTTGAACAATGTCAATAAATCGATTGTGTCCTTACTGACTCCAATTTAGAAGCATGTCAATGCAACGTATGTGACTTTTATGATATATTGTAGGTATTAAATGTATTTTTTTTTTCTTAATTATCAGTTAGCATTGAATAATATACATATATCGTAGTATTGCGTTTGTTGCTATTGTTACTAAATAATTTTTATGCCAAAATAAAATATGAATTGACGTAGTTTCTATTCAAACCATTTTTATATGGATGAACGAATGTTTCAGTAACTAATATACTTACCTACGTTTATATTATGATTAGATAACATCAGTTTATTGCTTTGTGTGTGTCAGAGTCTATTTATAATCTTCCATTAGGTCTCATTATACATACATTATCATTTTATTTATTTACGCTATGAAGTCATTTATGTTGCAATTTATTTCTAAGAGAAATTGTAGTACGGCATGAATACGCAATTAAATATTGTATATATTGATATAAAAACAATACTTTAATGTACCACGATCTGCATTGTGTGGTAGTTCGTAGATTTTTCTTAGATTGAACTTATAAGAAGAACGCAGGAACAGAGTCATTTGGCCTATACTGATTATCTATTATTTAAAATATTTACTTATAACTATAGACGTTGCTATCAATTATAGCTCCTTGTAGTCTAAATATATGATAGCGAGTACGCATGTGACAGCCGCTTTACCGAATATAACATCCTCTGCGTGCATGATACGAGTACATATGCGTCGATAGCGCTGATATAATTAATGTATTTAAACAAATATATATCTGTGAAAATAATGATATGAGTGGTTAATGTGTTTCACGGTGATAAGGCGCGTGCTTGTCGCGAGAAACATTCACTATGTATAATCCACTGTCAAACCGTTGCAGGCCATTTTTGAAATTGAGTACCAATACAGAGTCCAAATACAAGTCCCAGTACAGTGCTCCCACCCACGGACCGAACCCGTCTTTGCGGCAGGGCCCCAAGGACAGCCTCCTTCTGTATGTATGCCTTAATTATTTGCTACACAGTGTCGTCTCACGCCGAAATGTAGCCCGGTGCACTGCATCTGCATCGTCCGTTAAACATGTTTTACGCCTTGTCTCTTCATTCATCTATCACTCGGAGCTTTTTAACTTAACGAAATAAGAAATATTGTTACTTGCCAGTAGAGTAGATAAATATGGGCTGTTATTATGACCAGCGATTTTACAAGCTTTAATCGTCAGCCAGCCTTTAGAGCCTTGGGCCTTTTAAATCTACTGGCAATCTTTCTCGAGACATCGGATTTATTACAACCGTAAATTAAAAACATCATACTTTTCAAAACCATTGATTAGAAGCTGGAAAGGCTAGTCAAAAATTATATTTTGTCTAATTTGTTATGAATAGATGAATTGTACATCGTAACGAAGTATTACTTTTTAGGGAAGATTATATGGCATGGAACGGACCAAATCCAGAATCGCATGTTGGGCAGTCAGTGAAAGCAGAGGGCCCCGAGCCTCGCCAGAAGAAGTTCAATTTGGCGCGCGGTCCGTCCGGGCTGGCCAACGGACCGGCCGGTATCGCCAAGGGATCCATTTATCAGAAATTGACCAAGAAAACTACTAAAGTGTAAGTAACGTTAAGATTGTGCACCCATTACGAGTAACGAGTACCAGTTTCATTTCTCGTTAAACTTAGTTATTTTTTAAGTCAAGCATGTTATTACTCTGTAAAGGCCAATACCTTTCGTAATAGACGTAGTTAATGGTTCAGCTTCGCCGATTCGGGCTCCGTATGCTGGCACGCGTCATCTACAAATATAATAATCAGAAAACGTAGCAATAAAAGTTGCAAACCAGAACATAAGTTGGCATGTTTAAGCAATTAGTCAATCATTATGTCGCTCATCTATTTCTTATCGTACTTCCGGCAACTGCCTGGCACAAGAAATATGTGCTTTCGATTTTCTGATAACGGTCGTAGGGAAAATAGCGTTGAACAGATCAACTTTGCTATAATGGTACGTTCAGACTACGGCAGAAATTGTGACATAAGTGTCAGACATTAATGTCTGTACTTTTTACATTTATACGGAATTTTCCACATAAAACTCATTTTATGCATTAAAACGCGATGCAGTGTATATGCAAAATGTTAAACGTG
>DWQT01004582.1:0-11114 GCA_018244895.1 Myscelus amystis hages
AACAAATGTGCTCATCACACAAATGTTTGTCCCGGGTGGGAATCGAACCCACGACCTCCGGTTTCACAGTTAGGGTCCATAACCGATGGACCACGAGGCCATTTTAGTCATCTTATTTTATCTTTAGTTATTTTATCTTTGCCTTCTCATTATTATTTTCATTAAATAACAAAAGATTTTGTTTATCCATGTTTTATTAATCACAAGCTAAAGTACAGTATGTAAATACAAGGCTATGATAATTAAATGACTACTTAAAAACGATGAGAGCGAACAGGGTTCTGTGGATCGAACAGCTTCGGATCTTTCAAGAAAGCCTTCTCTTTATAATAGTATGGGATGTATCCACAATTCTGCGCTTTAGTTATCTCAGCTTCAACTTGTTTCTGTTTCGTTTTACACAAGCCTGTTATGTGTCTGCCGTATGTTCTTCCCGTGTACGGGCTCTGGAACTGCGACAGAAGCCTGTAGTTCTTATAATCGGGAACTATGTTCATTTTACACAAAATGCACAATCGCCTCTCTTTTTTGTACGGATTGTCCATAGCTACGGGTTCGTCGTCGTTAATTGATATTCCACTAGACATTCTGGGGTTTAATATCGCGGTTTGCTGTCCAATTAAACCTGTAATATAGTTAATATGTTAATACCAAAATAATACTTATAACGGTTAATACGTAAAGAATTTCACTCACCCAAAGCGCGTTTTCGAACTAACCCAAAAAGTGCCATATTTGGCAATTTTTATTGTATATAGTATAGTTAAAAACAATTTTTTTACATAAATAGTATCCTAACCTATTTTATTGCTACTGTCATAGTAATAGTATTGTCACTTCAATAAATTTCGTTTTGAAACTTAGTCTGACGTTTAGAGCTATGTTTTTGCAAAAGCAAAGATCTGGCGTTATACTGCTCAGTTAAATTTGTATATAATTAAGCTAAATCTCTTTTAATTTAATATTAATGTAATAAGTTAATTTTAAGTACATGCTTACCAAGTTTTGTATATATCACATGTGAAGCAAATAAATTGTAATAAATATATAAACGATAAATAACCCGACATAACTACGCAGAAAAGAAGTAAAACTTATTAGGTTAGTCGAGACAAAAACTTAAATAATTTGTAAGCGGTGAGTTTCAAATTGATTTAAATTCATATAATGTATTGGAGTAAGCAGTAACTTGAGTGTTTGCTTTTTAACATAATTGTACAGTTTCCCGTGACACTAAATTTAGACTTTATTACATTTATAAAATATTTCAACTTGAACTTTTTTGAAATGTCAGTATGCTTCTGACCCTTGTGTCCATACTGGTCTTTAAAGCTTTGCCGATTTTTAAGGTTAACTAAAAAATGTTTAACTGAAATAAATAGTTTAATAGTTTTTATTTTTGCTGCTGCTGATTTATTTTTGAAATCACCGTAAAAAGCTTTCAGTGAAAGCTCCAAAAAATTTGAAGTATTTGTCATTTAATGATTCGTTCGTTTTTTTGTTTTGTTTTGTTAGTTATATTTATTCATTTCAATTTCAGAAATTAGCTTTGTACTGAAACCAATAAATACGAACGTAAAATTTTCACTATAATGTCTATCATTTTAACCTACTCGTTATTTTGATGCCTCATTTCTCAACATTGTTGTAGCGTTGATCGCAGATGGGATCAACCGCAGTTTAAGCTTGTACCACCTTACCTGTTTCTACCAATGTGACTGGAACCGGTTACAAAAGGAAATTGAGAGGACAATATACCAGAGATAATTTAGAAAGTTCCCTCTCGGCTCGGTTTAGGGTGAAAATGTTAATGGGCGAATGGCGACGAAGTCCAGATACTTCGAAATTCAAAAGAAAGTTTTTAAATGGAATTTGTCTTCTCTACGATACGGGAAATTCCGTTTCAAATAATAGAATACATCATTGTTTCAATTTGTTTAAGCGCCTGCCGGAATATTGTTTCTAAAATTTCACAGAAATAGATATAGACGCTTTGGTCGGTATTTAAAACAATATAAAAGTTAAACCTTATAATGAATATACGTTGCAAATAGATAATCCTTCTTATATAAAAGGCTTTGATGAAGTATGACATTATAAAATTTGTAATATTTCGAGTTATGTAGCTGTACAAAATATCCTAATATGAATCTTTGCCGTTTTTAGTTACAAACATAATCCAATGTAGATTAAGCTCTAAATTCTTCTATTGTTAATTTTATAATAAACAGGTGGTGGTACGCGTCGACAAATAAGATGTTTCATTGATTTGTTAATGTATGTCTACCCCACATTCTTACCGACACAGAGAAGACATATTGCAACATGTCCACCGCGAATGTACTGTTGGTTAATATAGCTATTACGCCGCCGTTTTGAAACGAACGTCTAACTGCGGAAATGCAGTTCGAATCGCCATGTTTTCCTATAATCGGTTAGGCAGGTTTCACGTCTCAGCGAGTCCGGGTGTAAACAACACGAGCGGCGAGTGACCACAGCCGGTAAAGCCACGGCCCGCAACGTACGTGGCGGAACGTCCGATACAATCCTTGGTCTCATTTTATTTCTGAACGAAAACTATAAACGAAAAAAAAAATTAAGAGAAAGTGTTTTGTGTTTGGGCGCGAAATTCCGCGCCGACATTGTGGCAGTGACCTTTTAGAATTTCTTTTTAAACTTTTATTGTATTTCTGTGCGTGTTTTGTGACTTTATAATTTTACCTTTTTGGATCTGATAATTTTGAGAACTGGTGAGTTTGTTTTTAATGCATTTTAAAATTTACTGAGATATTATTGGAAGTGAAAATGACTCGATAACATGAGTTAAGTAGTGGCCATTACGCAAGTTTCCGTGTTAGTGTGTTCCTATATTTTATATAACGCGTATGCTTGTGAAACGC
The DNA here is from genome assembly GCA_018244895.1 of Myscelus amystis hages. NCBI lineage: Eukaryota > Metazoa > Arthropoda > Insecta > Lepidoptera > Hesperiidae > Myscelus > Myscelus amystis. Next base: position 2,901 of record DWQT01004582.1, read on the forward strand.
TGGGAGTAGTTGAAGGGGCTGTTTTGAAAGTCCCGTTGCGAAAAAGTAAAAGTTTAGACAGAATGTCGTATAACAGAAATGCCATCGGTTTAACTTGGTTCTACTCGACGCGTAAGAAATCAAGGTTGTGAGAGAAAGTGACCCAGCTTTGTGAATGAGGGAATGACTGCGGTGGTCCGTGGAGAGATGACGCTCTGCCTGTAATATTTAATATTGTGAGCCGGATATTGTTCATTGTATATCATTAGCTATATAAATATTAAATTAACCAAGCCTTATCTAAACAAAGATTTAAAACTGACAAGTAAATCATAGGAGATTATATTTTTTTTGGCCGTAGAACGTTGATCCTTTTAATCAGTAACAATTGAGTAATTTCTAAGTTTAAATAATTTAAATCCTTACCCATATATGTTAGAAGTGTACGCAATGCCTTATTAAGGGTTAATTAAAACATATTTCATCAATTATTTTGGCAACTAATTTTAACACCTCGCCAAAAAATGACATTCTTACTATCAATTGTAATTCATCGGAATAGACAACGAGAAACGTTTGCGTCCAAATAAAGAGTAGTCAAAGGAAATTGTCCGAATAGAAATTCGAAAAAGTGCTCACACAAATTACACAATCCGAGCAAACGGGGCTCGTCGCATACAAACTAAGACACGTTCGAAGAAGTGAATTTCTAATAGCATTTATGCACGGTCATTCTCTATATTACCGTTCATCATAGCTGGAGATCATCGCGTGATAATACGAAACAGCCCGCATGTTGCTCAGAGCTTATATCATCACTTTCATTTGCGTACCGCGACGTACCGATGTAATTGGAGTCGAATAATTGCTTTTTACTAATTGTTTATTATCATCTTTCTTTAACACGTGACAGCCTGGCGTTTGGCCGCGGTCTTGGTGTGGATGCGTAGATGGAACATATAGCACGCATCTGCTGGAAAAACCCTATTCACTCAAAGTCCTAGATGAGCTATGCCTAAAGATACTCACAAATCCATCGCTGTCTCCGAAGTACACAAAGCCTTTAACATTCCATTGTTGGAAGCGGGTCTTCAGAATAACGGTCAAAGCCTTAAGTTTTTTTAAGGCTCTAGTATCATGGTAATCCGGAATAGGCCGTACACACACCTAAATGCGTTAAATTACTGCAAACACCCTTAAAGTATAAATACAAGTTTGAAATTCTCACTTAAATACAGTTAATAGCATTTAAAATTTTATGCTTACTTGAATATCACATTAAAAATAATTACGAAAGTTGCAAACTACCCGCTGTTTTCTCTTGCTGTACCGCGACTGAAAAAAAATAAAGACCTATTTAAATATCAGTGTTTTTGGTTATCCGCGGCGGGTAGTCAAATATATTTTACGATATTTCGTCTTGTTTTTCTATGAACTTCCAATCATTGGTAGTCTAATAGCCAATCTCTACCGCGACCTGGTGAGCATGGCTTAAATTATTGTATTGGCTTTCATTGAGTACTCTTCTCAGTTTATTAAATGTGAATGCATGAATATTAAAAAAAAATTAATACTGAATTGGGGTGATGAGTGTTAGAGGCAAGCTTTTGCCAGCATTGCAGTGGCAATCCCCACTAAAGCAGTAATGTGGGGTTTGTTTTAAAACCGATGTCCAGTTGTGGTACCTACAAAGATTGTTATTAAAATAAAAAAGCGCCTTCTTCTTAAAAACGTTGCGTAATTGATTGAAGCGGTACCACTGTGGGCACACCTTGAGTCGTTAAATCTTTTTCATTAAAAACAACTGAATATGGCCAACATTAAGTATTCGGTCGTTTTAGGTAACGGAAATAAAAAAAAAATATTCCGCAAAGCAAGATTCAACCGTCCTTGACTCCGCGAGCCACACAAATTCCTCTTTCAATGCCGATGGTACAATAATGCTTACTAGTTATCGGAAACTAGTTTTTATTTACGCGTAGATCGAAGATAAAGTGGCGATTGACCTTGCCGCAATTTGACCTTTAATTGACCTCAAGCGAAATAAAATAAGCTTTACTCGTACTGTACAATTTTAAGGAGGGATTGGCAAAAATATTGAGTGTGACGATCAACGCGTTCAAGATCACAGAATAGAATGTTTTCCTGTTTGTATTAGCGGCTAATGTATACGAAACTGATTAAAATGAAAAGTTTTGGTCCTTCGAGACAGTAATAGATGCAATCAAGTTGAACGAAATTCGGATAAAAGTTAAAATTAGGAAGAAGAACCAGAGTTGCTTATGAAGTTAGGAAGCGTTAAAAATTCGTCGCTCTATCACCTATTCAAAACAACTGTGATCCATAACTTTTTCGATGAGCTTACTTCTTTCTTTCTTTCTTTCTTCTCGATTCCTTTAGTTCGAATCTGCGTTCTATTTGATGACGCCACCGGATTCCAATTCATTTGCCGCATCAAATCTAATTGCCCAATTATATCAGTCAAATTGGTGCGAATTGCATTCGTGCCACAAATTCGTAACATTCAGATTGGAACTAATGAGCTACTTACGTTTAATGATGGTTACTGGCCTCGTTATAGTTCCAATTTATTGCTTCCACATATCGTGTTATTTGAGGATGGAAAAGGAAAATATATATCACTGGTTTAAACTTCCCTTCTAGAGTAACTAAATTTTAAAGATTTGCAAAGATTTTGCTGTCCCTTTTTGGTTATCTTGCCGATTACTGGTCATTGCAGGGATCGCAGAATGCCTGCTATTTTAATTGTCAAAGCACTGGACTTGAATGGACTCGTTTAGAAAAGCCAAGTTATAAATTTGGAATTTGATCTGTCTCTGCTTCTGATCGGGCTAAATTCAAAGGCCATAGGCTCCTCTGCAACTACAAGAGGCCTGGCCCTGCTATTTCATTGCTTGTTTAAGGTTGTGTTATTAATTGCAATGTAAAACGAACAATACAAGAGTTCTAAAGCAATTCTGGCAACACTTTTCACCGCAAAATCAATCTCTCCACTGGCAATACTAACTAATAGAATTTATCGTCTAGAACAGGATTTCTGCATTTTTTAAGCGATAACTAGAATAATCGTCAACACAATAGGTAACCGCAAGATACAGTTTGCACAGCCGCCAGTTGTTTTCATGTTTGTCCACGTCTATGCACATTTCTCGTCTTGCAACACTCGTTATGTCAACCAACTTGTTAACCGGTTACCCGCTTATATCTATTTGTGAAACTAGTTTTTTTTTTCGAAATGTCATCGTGCTGTTGACCCTAACGGCCATTAGCGTCACCTGTCTGTGCTTATGACATAAATAGCAAATTCGCATTGTTTTATTCATTATAATGTATTTACACGTACTTAATGAACTTTTATAGTTAATACACTTGTAATGCGGGTATGTAATTTTTACGTTCATTTAATGTACACACTTATCGAACAGCGTTGCTTAGCGCTTTATATTAGCGCAGAAAGCGCTGAAAGTGAACGTAAGAAAATCATTTCTGACAATCCGAACTGCTTAAAATTGCATGCAAGGAAAATCATAAATAAAAACAAGTGCTATTAGACGAAATGGCGATTGTCGCTCAAGGTTTATTGCGAAATCAATCGCCTTTCGCAGTCATATTGTACGCAAATGAAGACATTCGTAGTTCTCTCACATGTAATGGGTCTCAAAGTACATTGTCATTGATGTTAGTCCGCACAAAACTACATATTAAGTGGGCAACGAAGGTCGATAGTTTTCGCGTGCACTGTCAATATTGTGCTGTAAAGGGAAAAATTATAAATTATCTTCGAATAACAAAGGTTACTCATTGAAGTACTAAGCTAAGATTTAATTATTAGCAACCTTGTAGCGTTAGCAGTAAAATCTGTCTAAAGTATTATTGATAATTTTTTCTTATATTATATGTACCTTCCTAAATTCCTGATAAACCCTTTATCCTTAATCGATATGTGGAAGGTTTTTGAAATCACCTATCTATAACAACATATTATAATTTTCTTAAGGTTGGTATGCTGGTTGGTATTTCATCACAATATAAAAAAAAGGTATTCCCAGCATTTTCAATTCATATCAACATGACTTTTTGATGATAGAAGACGGTTAGACAGAGACAGAGCTTCGAGATCCTGGATTCGAAAAGTTTGCATTAATCAGCTTTCGAGTGCCGAACACTGTGTCTTTAAATGTCTTTTCAAACCCAACAGTTTCAAGTAAAAAATAGAAGTACTCGTATCATCACTCGAATAATTGCCCTTTCCAAGCTGGTCAAGCAGTACATACGAACATTTGGTGTGGAAATGCGTTTTTTCCGTTTCATTAATTCACAAACGCTTACCTACCGGTACCGGTGAATACCGGTAAGTAACCGGTAACACACCGGCCGGTGAAAAAACTCCGCCCGCTGTCACACTCTCGTGGCTTTCTAACACGTGACTGGCTTGAATTGGGTCTCGTGTTTACCGAATATTTTAATACCAATCATATCTCGGTACACCACCACACACGGCGCCTCCTGTTACCAAACAAATGTACATCACAATTGTTTGCGAATTCTTAAAAAATAATTTTAGAAAAAAAAAACGATTATTATTAATCTGTGTAAAGAATAACTGCAGTTACTCCTCATTCGACATTTTTATAGAATGGGGCCAGCTAAGGAAAAAATCCTCTGTTACTTAAAAACCTATAGTTTAAGTTGTTGGAGGACAGATGGCGCGAGTGTGCCACCCGCGTGTAAATTTTACAAATCTACAATCTTATTTCCGTTACGTGGTTTGAATCAATTCATAAGTTTTACACATAGTACTAGCATTTATTCCGGTGAACTGTGTCTGTCTCTGTCGCACAGTGAATGGCCTTGGTAATGTTCCAAATTCAAATTTCTAGCCGCACTATAAATGTCTGCACCCATTTCTTTTTATGTCTTTCCCGAATTTCTCTAGTCTTTGTAAAGGATTTCGAATAAATTTCATTAATGCTCTTTACGATTGCAGTAATGCTGTATGCTTTAACTTTTAAATCAATGCCCTAATGAACAGACAGTATCCTTGCAAGATATTGAAGTACTATCCTACACAAGGTAATACTTATTTGTTATTCCATAATGGTTCATCATTGACATATAACACTATTTGTCAGTACAACCATTATTGAGGTCATAGCAAATATTTATTCTGGCGCTGTTCGCGTGTGTTTAAGTCGCTGAGGATTTTTAATGATTATTCAGCGTTAATTGAATGTATAATTTACCTACGTTTATTCGAAACTCGTCTTAGTTTTGGCTGGTTAAATGTTTGAAATGAAATAATTAAAATCAGGAGGAGGAGGAAATCAAACATCATTCATGCTAAGTTTATTCTATTTGATGTGGGTCTTTACAGAATTGGGTTTGAAAATGTAGTACACGTGAAAACATTGCAACACCCCGATAAATAATGGGCACAAAATGTATGGCGTTAATACGTTATAATAAATGAAAATATTTAAGATGAAATTCACCCTGGACAGTAAGGTATGGAGATTTTCTCGCGATCTGTACCTTCAACTATCAAACAATACATGAATTTATACATAAGTGGTAAGTACCCATACGTGAAGGAAAACTTTGTACCCGTTTTTATGACAATTACTCGAACGGATAAGTGTGACATTTGGCACAGTTAAAGTTTATATGGACAAGTTTATAATGCTAGCAACCTAAAAAAAAACGTTAGAAATACATGAAGTTAATAAAAGAAAACATTACCCACACTGCCATGCGTGTGACATGCACAGATATGAAAAAAACTCTGGCTGTAAATGTCAAAGAAAAAGTGCAAATACACATCAAAGAATTAAAGAAAAGAACGTAACTGAACGTCATTTTTAATTTTTCAAAAATCGAAAATTAATACAGAGAGCAGCTGTTAAAAATCATATGCGTTAAAATCGATTTAATGAACTACGATTTTCTTAAGGACAACTATAATGTAACCAGTGACACACCAATACGCCACTTCCTCGAGCGCGCGTTGTTTGGGGAACTGTTATGAGTGAGTTCTCATTAAGAGTTTCTCAATTTTGTAAATAAACCTTTGGCATCCACCGGCCCACTTGGGGACTGGTTAGAAACTGGTTGTCGGTTATGTAACGCGTGTAATACCTAGCCGTGGACTCCTTTCACTCGCCTCCTATAGTTTTACGGAGATAGTTACTGGCTGGCGCTCGATGATCTGTTGGATGTAATGAAATAGTCCAATAACAGTGTTCCCAGACTTCCTGATTTTTAAATACTAAATGATAGGTCCCTCGCGAGACAGACTTAGTCCTGCTATCAGGGATAACTCGAACTCAAAATATCATAATAAATGTCTATGGTTATTTTTGCTATCTGTTGTCACGTGTATACGTTTTTTTACTCTGTTCCGATTTCGATGAAAGAATCCCGCTTTTTCAAACAGTTACAAAATCCCGATTTGGCAAAATAAAAACCAGGCAACGTTGTCCAATACATTCCCAATGAGTTACTTATTCGGAGGGTATAGGTTCGATCTATATCAAAACAAATGATTGTGACATGTGTCAATGTCAATAATATTATTAAATCAAACTTCATTTATGGCACCGTTCGTATTTATATGAATACAGATAAAAAATGTTGGAAAAATTCAATTTTCATGAAATGCGGTCGTCTGTGGGTTATTATTACACTCATCCTTGACGCAGGCGAAAAACACCAAGCGCCAAACATCTATTTTTAAAGACCTATCCCGGTCTCTTTCTCACACGTACGTCAGAACCGCAGACTTTTTAAATTGTACGTCAACTTAATATCTGTACATATTAAGAAAATTGCAGTTTCTGTCTGTGATTTTAATATAACTGCGTTTGCTCATATTTATTCATAGGATACTAAAACAAAAATAAAACTGTGATTTAAATTTTGGACTGTCTGTCCGGCCTAATTTCGGGAACGGCTGAACCGATTTTAATGGAACTTTGATTTAAAGATAGCTGAGGGTATAGATTAATTTTTACTCCCAAATGATCAGGATTAACGCAGGTAACACCGGGAGGCACAGCTACATTACAATAATAATCAGAAATCTTAAAGAACCGAATACTAATTTCTAATTGCAAAAATATGGTATATCTAGGGTTTCGCAAGCGTCGATAAACGCTCGGGTTTGCTCGTGTTATTGAAATATCCTGTTTCCCGAGTCGCTGTAATGTCCGTTTGTATGTAAATCGCCAGTTTTTTACACACATACTTAATACTCGCTATTAACGGATATTTATATCCGTGTATGTGTTTTGACGTTTTTATTTTTTCAACTAACTACATAATAGGCAACAGTTATATGTGGTCATATGAAACAGTGATAGTCTAGTGGTTTTAAATTTAGTCTCCCACATCGAGTGGTCTGGGTTCGATTCTGGCACGCAATTGTCGCTTGTTACATGCATTTTTGACCGATTTCAAAAAGGAGGAGGTACTCAATTCGTCTGTATTTTTTTTTTTTGTAACTAAAATTTAAATAGCACCGGCTATAACGGTGAAGGAAAACATCGCGAGGAAACCTGCACACCTTAGAGATGTTACAAAGTGTATAATATTTTCTGAGGTGTGTGAAGTCTACCGATCCGCACTTGGCGACGTGGTGGACGCAGCCTAAACCCCTCGTACTATGAGAGGAGACCCGGTCCAGCGTAGACCACTGAAAGGGTGGGAACAAATGCAAATTACATGCTCAATATTCCAGAATGCAGAACGGGCGAGGTGTTGGTGACGCCCGGCTTCGGGCTGAAATGTAGACACATCATCCACACGGTCAGCCCCAGATACGTCGCGAAGTACCACAGCGCCGCCGAGAGCTCGCTACACAATTGCTACAAGTGAGTGCGGTTTATTCAGTATTGTATGGTGTACTAGCCGACCCGGCAAACGTTGCTTTGCTATATACATTATAATTGACCGCCCCGCAACCCATTAAACGTGGAATTTCTTAAAATCCGTTCTTACCCGGCCTCCACTCGCCGAAAGGAATATTCCTACCAAATTTCAAGTCTCCAGGTCTTCAGTAGGTCAACTAAGAACGGATTTTACGAAATTCCACCCGTAAGGGGGGTTGTAAGGGGGGTTGCGGGGGTGTTAATTATAATTGATATAGCAAAGCAACGTTTGCCGGGTCGGCTAGTCATTAAATAAATCTGAATAAACAGTACGTATTATGGTGAGTGT
>DWQT01004583.1:0-11114 GCA_018244895.1 Myscelus amystis hages
GAGAAAAAAGCCGGCGAACAAAAACTCCCAGCACTCTTTTAAATAACAAAATTTGCCATGTTGCAGTATGGCTTTAGTCCGTTAAAGGGCACACGTGACAACAATCGTGTGTTTTTTTTTCTTTTTTTAAATTCAGGAATATCCTCTTACATTATATAACTCAGTCACTCTAGTGGCAACTAATTAAAAGCAAATACAGTGTACGTGGATTTCTCGTTTGTTTTCACGTGGCGGCGAATTAAAGAATTTCATGTTGGCTCCCTCTCACCGTGGAGGGTTTATGTTCTGTAGCGTATTAACAACGCCCAGATATAATATCCCACTCAAACGTGTATCTGGATTTGTATACAAATTAAATGGGTGTTTTTAAATATTCTTGTTGATTAAAAGTAATTTAACTGTAGCCGCTATGACACTAATAAACATGAATTATGTTACATACAAATTGCGCAAATTGTATTAAATCCAATAAATAACATTATTAACACATTCAATAAATTGTATTAAATATGGATTAAATAAATTACATTACATGCGAATGCACAAAAACAATCTAATGGATATAGCTTGGTACTATAGACATACATACGTCTTTCACATAGGCGATTTGGGGTCCAAATTCTGGTTAGTTACTGGCTAGTATTACATACAGATTTTCTATGCTACAGATTACAAACAGAAAAAAAAAACGATTGAGATAATCTATCCAAAGTTATCTTTAAACTCGCCCGCTAGATAAGAGTTCTAAACTTACATCACACCTAAAGTTTTACGGCCACTAACTTGGTTCAATTTAACGGTTAAATTTAACCGTCCGAGTGTAGTTTACGGCGCTGTTTAGCGAAGCGCCGCCCCATATCGCCGGTTCACGCGTCATTTGTACGTTAGTGTTCAGTTTTAGTACACGGCGCCCTGAGGAATCATCTGTCGTGGGCTGCTCGCCTGTTCGTCAGGCGTGTGAACGTGTCGATTTCTCTTGGTCTAGTGGTCACTGAATGATGAACGGTCGTCGTGGGTTCGATTCCCATCCAGCGCAAACATTATTGTGATGACAGAATCATGTCAAGTCTCATGGCAGGCATTGTGACTGTTTAGTCTCTTGGTGTAGTGGTCGCTGAATGCTAAACCGCTGGTCCTGGGTTCGATTCTTATCTAGAGCAAATATGTGTGTGCTGTGCACATTTGTTTGTAACAATTATATATTTTTAAGTATTCTGTACTTCGTATGTAGGATATCAGCTGGGATCAAATTCTGTGTAAGGGCGTGCAAAGATAATATTGTTATTGTTAAAATAAATAGGCGCCTTCAACAGATCAGGTTTAAAGCCTCGTATTTATCCAGCCATTTATCTACGACATAAAGAATGAGGTGTGAATTGTCTTTTGCGTTCGCGTCCAAAACGTCAGACGTTTCAATTCGTCGAGCAATCAAAACTATTACGCGAACAATAAAACGCCGGCATATTTATCTCGGCGGCAGTTAGCGGCGATTATCGGGACTGCGATAGATTTATCTTAACAATAAAAGTAAACAGCCGCCCCCGCGCCCCGCGCCATTAGCGGGAGGGATTCTGTGCAGCGACGGGCACGAGTTGCGAGCTGCTGCGTTTCTCACCGACTTCAAAAAGGCGGAGGTACTCAATTCGTCTGTATTTTGTTATGTTTGTTACCGCATAACTTACGTGCTCCGATTTCGGAATGTTTTTTTTCCAATCGAAAGGTGACGTCTAGGTATATTATAGTGTTTCCTTGGCTGACACCAACTGCAAAGACAACAGTATGTGTACCTATATTGAAGAGGAGAAAAGCAAGTTCATTATTAAGTTGTAGAAAAATACGTAATTATATTATATTATTTACTTTTTAGTGCGTATTAATTTGGTCTAGATTAGTTGTACTTTGAAGTCGGTTTTTTTTGTTAAAATGTATGTTTATGATTTTTTTGTTATAAAAACAAATATGATGAAAAAAAGATAAGATATAAGTAGAAAAGATAACATTCTCTAAAACTCTCTTTTAAAATCTATTATATAAATATATTAGTTAATCACTAAAAATCGAGAAAAAGAATATAGGTCGCCCAGAAGAAGAATATAGGTCCTACCAGGTGCTCTGATAACCAAAGAAAACAGCGGAATTAGATTTAGGTTAGGATTATGTGAGGCATATATATCCAGGATATATATCCAGAAATGGACTGCTAAGGTCTGAAGGCTATATTAACTGTTAATATAATGCTTTATATAACGGGCGTTGTAATTGTTTACCCTCTTGTCTTTTGAAACTTGCACCAGATACGTATTAGTTGATGGCAGGGTCAGAAGCTTGGCCGAAATGTTTTCAAGTTGCGCCTCAAACGGTCTGATTGTCAGAAGAAAATGGAATGGACCGGAAAGTGGGGGGTGGATGAAATTTGGGAACAGGCCTTAGTGCAAATTATTTCTTAGCACCGTAAATACGGTCGGAACTTTAATGGGGACCCGGATAAAGATCTTGATAATGTATCCCATGTTTTGCAGTTGTAATTTAAAAACGATTAGCTTTCGCGGCCGTTTTGAAAATATTAAGCGCAAGAGTACCGCCGTGTAATTAATTAAATGAAGCGATCTATACCGAGATTAAAATTAAGGCATGTAGCATAAGATCAGGTCGCTACCTTTATTACGTGTGTTGAAGAAATTAGAAGAAACGAAAGGGAAAGGGCACTTGTTTTACTCCGCATTAAACGCGCCCGAAGCCGCTGATAAAAGCTAGTAGTATATACAGGGACACTGACGACAATACATTCCTGATGCGATGAATAACATTCTTCTCCGGTTTCATCGGCAGCCATAAATGAGGAGGGACTCGCTGCGAGGGAAAGGAGAGTCGTAAAACCGCCGGATTAGAGGGTGGACACGCTGTTGTGGCTGCGCGGCCACTAGAACAGAGACTGCTAGGATACACGGGTAAAAGGTAGAAGGTAGAAGCATAGAAGGCGTTATGAAGTTTCGTTTTTCATCCATATTGACTTAAAGACCGTTTTGAAATAGTAAATCTTTGAGCATGCATTTGTTATCTGGTATATTTTTTTTTGTTGCGTTAAGGTTTCTAAATATAAAAAACGAAATGATAGAAAGTCGTGCTCATCAAATATATTTGTTCTGAATGAAAAGCAAACTTTCTACGCTTGGTTCAGGTTTAAATAAATAAAATGTATTATTTGTGATATCGATTAAAACTTAAGATTAACGATGAATTGAATTGTTTATTATTAAATTTGGCATCACTTTTGCGAATAATCGCGCGATTTTAAAGGCCACAATGTAAAACTTACAACTAGCGCCCCTCGGCACCGCGGCCGTCTGCGGAACTATAAAACTGTGCCGTAATAAAATGGGTCCCTTTGCGCGCATGTATACATCACTAATGATTCGTGCATCGTCCATTGAGCTTTCCGTACTAAACTGTATTTTAATGGTCCATAGGCAAGCGTCAATGGTGCGTATGGAAAACATAAGGCGCTGTGTTAAAAGTCACTTGAACTTTTTTATAGTTTCACAGGCTCGTTACGAAGGTGCAAAATATTTGATGGTGCCATAGAAGGCTTTATGGGGTCCTGTGGTATAATTACGTGGTATATTGTTATTCGGGTCGAATTGTTTATGAAATTGTTTTCGTTTAAGTACTTTTCGGGTGTATTTTTTGATGTGCAAACTTTTGAGTTTTAGTACGAAACGGATATTATAAGGTAATGGGCGTTAGATACTTTTAATGAGTTTCGGTATGAATTTCCTCCCAGTTGATACTGGATCATGTGAAAGAGTATTTCTCTAAGTTTTTTCCTTATATGTACAATCTGATTCTTCTGTGGTTGAATGTGTGAAAACACAACGTTGTATATAGCAAGTAAGTGTAAGTGACATTAACTGCGGTCAGAACTTGCATGGTTGACCGTCACCAAGTTTTTCATTGTTTCGGAACGCGCGTGAAGTAGCTAGCTATTATCATAGTTAAGAATTTTTTTTCACCCTTTTTGTGGTCTAAAAATGAAATAAGTGTACTCTGCCAATGCTACACTAGCCTTATAAATCTGTTTTGTGATAGAAAATGGAGAGGAAAATAATAATAATAACTATAATGCAAAGATACATGCAACTTGAACATAACTCCAATTCCATAAACATAGGCCGCCTGCCCAATTACACTCCGCTCTAGCTATGAACAGGATCTAATAATTGAGTGTCTCGCACGTCGCTTTGTGTCGCACCAAAATTACTCGACGGCACGAGCCTTAGGGCGTGCCCCACAATCGGCGTACAGCGATAAGATAAAAAATGTCTCGCTTACAAAAATGATCATATTTCGTCCTATTTTTCTATTTGACTCTTCAGAACCTTCGGAAGACACAGTAAGCGTTAAGCGATAAAATAAAAATCATTTTTGAAGGTACAGTCGCTTGCAAAAGTTTTTGTCGTTTTCAAATTCGATTGAGTATTGGATAAGAGACATATTCGTCTTAGGGATGTTATAAAATATAATATTTTGTTAGCGGTGTGAGGTTTGCCAATCTGTATTGGCCAGCAGGACTAGGTCTAAGACTTATTATGGAAGGAGACTCGGTCCAGCAGTGGACCACTAAAAAGGATTAAAGAAACCTTGTCACAGTTCAGTGTTTATTTTCAACAGGTCACAATGAAGGTTCGTGCGGTGCAAGCGCTGGCGTGCTCTGCCCCGGGCGGCGTGTTGTTCAATCATTAATCTACCACAATGCAGCGGATGTCGACCTCGATTCGCCTGTGCTCACAGTGCGAGCGGAAGGCGATTTGCGAAAAAAATGATTGGATAGACGGAGAAACTACGGAGTTTTTTTAACACATACCCAAAAAGAACACGATTTTTTTTGCAAATTATTACGCCTAAGTACAGATGACTTAAGCAAATGTATTCATTGAAATTTTAAGTCAATTTGAAAGATGTTTTTAAGATATATAAAAGTTTTTGCTACATTTCTTCAGTTTTATACGGTTTTATCAGTCATTTTATTTTGCCACTATTGTGCGGTGAGGTCTTGCTCTTATATCGAGAAGATTCTTTCACTTCCAGTTATAACAGGTCGTATGTAAATTAACAATTCACGTGGCTATTAAGTAGAAAAATCATCTGCCAGCGTCGCATCCTAGTCCTCAGAGAATACGAAATAAATGGGAACTTAGAAAACAAAGCGTATAATATATACATTAAATAGCAAACGAAATTTTAACGGTATACGAATATCCGCTCCCGCTGCCGCATCCGCTAACAGTGGGCACGTTCTGAAGTTAATCCCGCATAAAAATTCTCCATACGACTGGCAGTGCTAATGTAGTGTAATTAGCGGAGGTAGGGGTTGTTATGGGGTTGGAAATGGTAATGTCGCGAGATGGTAAACGCCAGACTTAGATTTCGCAAAGCAACTTCGCAGCTTAGCTTAACGATTGAGCTATTTAGTACGTTGCCGCGTTGCCGGCAATTGAAATATATTTGCATAGATACTGTTATTACGGCCGTCGTAATAATGTGCATTCATTTGTTTCCAGCAAAGAAAACTTTGGAATCGGCTAGAGGTGAACAAACTGGGTATTCATGTAATGAATATTGTATCTCCGTAGGGTTTAAAGGCGTAGATAATGTAGAAGTGAAACATAAATAATGCCGTATAGCAGCAAATAGACGCCGAACTGCTGTGATGCAGCGGTGAAATTTCAACCTTAAAATGCGGACACATAACATTGTAAATAGAAAATTACATTCTGCATGTTGCAACTTGTTTCATGATTAAACATGAAACTAAGTCCTTTGATGGGTTGCGAAGCTTCGCCGATATGAATACTTGTATTTCAGCGACCGAATATTGTTTAATATTCCAGGTAATATTTGAATAGAGAAGCAAGTTCTAGGAAAGCGTCCGATATGCTGTAGTGCTGCTTCAGCGCATCAAAGGATTAACGTTTCATATAGTTCCCGTAAACTAGAGAGGACATCTTAGAGTGTAGTAGTAACTAATATTTATTGAAATACTATTACCCTTCTTGTGTGGTCCGATTATTAAACCGGAGGTCGTGGGTTCGATTCCTACGTAAAAAAGGCGTTTGTGTGATGAGCACATATGCTTGTTATGTATGTGGGTGTAATAAAAATATCTATACCTGTACATCGGTGTCTAAATTGTTACTGAAAATTAATTAAAATATTCTATAAATCTGCTACGAGGTTTCAAGACTCAAGATGAAAAAAGGATATTTCATATAATTTCATAACGTACTATTTTGATCCAATTTTATTTAACATTTTTTATATAATTTAAAATTTTTGCATGCCTTAATATCTTAATAGATATATTGAGATTGAGAATATATTGAGGTGCACAATAACATGCAACGCCTTTTAATGTAATATAATTAACGCTATACTATACAGAAGACATCGTTAGCGCTATAAAAGGGTAATGCTTTCAATAACTGCCCGGAACTGAAACATTGAAGCGAATAGACCAAAGGGACTTCCCCGAACCGTCGCTGCTTTAATTAGAAATCTATTGAATTGATTAAAATGTTAAACTTGTGTATCTAGTGTTTTACGCAAACGTTTTGCCTCTTCTAAGAGATGAGGTAAAAGGTATCTACGATACTAAAATAAAATAACTCCAGATACGAACAATATGTTTATTATAAAAACATAAATAAAAGTTCGTTATCTATCGCTATAAATAATAATTAAAAAATAGTATATGTTTTGAGATTGGATGATCCAAATTAAAAAAAAAAAATCTTTTTATTCAAAATTTGATTGCCAAGTTATCAGAATTGTCTTAATTATTACTATGTTAATAATAAAAATCGGAACAAATGAAATATTTTTCTTATCGTAAAAGGACTTAAACATACATACGATATAAAATTTCTATGGACATTTTTACTACATCTTGATATAAATGTTTCCATCACCCAAATGTGAGAGAACGCACCAGCCAGTCCACATTATTTCTCTTTAGAACAACGTGATATATTATGTAGATTAAGTATTCTAAACTAAGACAAGAGTAGCGAAGCATTGCGTAGCGTAGCGTTTAGCGTAATAGAAGCAGGGGCGCCAGGAGCATCCAAATTCACGTATAATTCAAATTTCCTGTAACTGCTCTCTGACTGCGGATCATGTTCTATGCGCGTAACTTTGATGGCTCTATGTATTCGGAAATCGTTTTTCGTAGACAGAGGATTTAGTTTAACTAATATTCGTTTAGTCATAACTAATATTAGTTTAGTCATAATCAATATATTTAGTCGCAAGTAATATTAATACATAATATACATATTATATGCCATATTTAAAAGCAATTACGCGCCTTTTTGATAGAGCTATGGATTTGGGGCCCGAAAATAATGTTTTATTTTCTTTAATTTATTGATTTTATCAATTTGTAACACATATTGTCAGAATAATTAATTTCTTTCACACGTCATCCCGTTTTTGGGTCTGTAACTCCATATCGTTTATTTGATTAAAACATGATGTTTTACAAGGAAATGGGAAATGAATTTAATTTACTTACTATCGATACTTGTATCATTATAACAAACAGTAATTATATAACACTATTTAGTGTTCAAAAATGCAGTCTAGCTCCATTTGGAAATAGCTGATGTTCAAGATTTATAAGCGCATTTAATTAAGCGCTTACTACACGGTAGCTAATTGAATTTGGTGATTTAAATTTGGGTATAATTTGAATTTCCGGTAACTACGCTCTTTCCGAAACGTGTGCCGCATCTGTAACTTTTATGGGGCTCACTAGAATTAACATTCGGCCTAGGATCGTAGGTGAGGACGTAAATTGTGTGCACTAATTGTAATGTGCGCCTCCACTTGCGAATCCGTTATTATTATGCAGTGTTTCGTCAAAATCGGTAGATTACTTTGCGAAACAATTGCCGAAAAATTCCAAATATTCTTGTTTTGTTTCCAAAAATATCATGTTTTTATATTTTCTTCTTTACTGTTCCATCATAATATGGTTATAGAGAATGGTATTCTATATTTCTGAAATGAAATGAAATGCTCTCTCTGTCTACCCCACTAGCTACCTAGCGTGGTAGTATAATAATGAATAATATAAGAATATTGCAAATATTCACCGAAGGAAAGAAACAGGAACCATTTTGTATCTGTACATTAAATGATGGGTGTTTTATTTATCAATAGTTAGTTTTTATTTAACAAAAACATTATTACCAACAGTTTGTTCAGGTAAACAAAAGTTACAGTTATTGTAGGTTATTGGCAGATCATGTGGAATACATGTCTCAATAACCGCCGTGTAGATACTATGCCGATCGAGCCCTGGTCTTATAGGGTTGCCACATCAATTAATTTTTTTTTTCTTAATTATATACAAAAGTCATCGATTAACAGTTATTTTGATACGGCTTTCTGTCTGCCTTTTTCGGAATTAAGCGTGAACGTATGACTATATGTTTAAACGGTGAACAGCTTCTAACCACTAATACAGGTGATGCCGTTGTAAAGCAGATGAGGGTGATATTGATTTTCACCCTCATTTGAAACATTAAATAGAACAAAAATACATTAAAATTGGATAAGGTTTTTGTTTAATAATATGATCAACGTATATGTACGGTACGGTACAGTATTCACATCGCCCGAAGTCAGTCAGTAACTAAATAAAAACTTCCCACGTTCTTTCCACACACGTGGCAAAAGTGGAATAAACTTCTTTCTCAGGTATTTTTTAAAGGCTCCGAAAGCTCTGTATTAAAACCGGACACGCATCTGCGATTCACCACGGACGACCACACACCATCAAGTGACCGGTCTGTCTGTGTGTTCGGCTAAATATATAAAAAAAACATGAAAATAAATTATTTTCATTTTATTTTTTTATTTGCAAAAACTGTGGTTTAAAATGATTTTTGTTATATGTCACAGCGTACGATGGACTATTACAATGTGGTCCATAATTTTTATGTTATTTAATCTGTATATTGTCTATGAACCGTATATTTTGGCCAACCCTATCGCACCGTTCCGATCTTTACTTTTAATCTATCCCTATACAGTTTCCGAACGAGAAAGTGTGGCGTGTTCGTCTTTTGTACATCGTTTCCGTCCGTCGCGGGATTGTACTGGATATAAGGAAACAATTACTATGTTAACAACCCTAGCAATTTATATGGATGTATTTTATTTGATGTCTTTCAAAGTTTAAGAGAGCAAAGCGGTTTAAATAAGCAATGGTTGGGTCAGAGCATGGACCAAGGAGGGAGAGACGTTTGTTGAATTTTAAGTTCTAAAATCGAAAATAATTCGTCTTGTTTCGAATAATGCTAAGCATTTTGACATCTATATGTATTATAGTTTAATCTCTGACTGGTTAAAACAATAAAATCTCTGATTATTTTGGATTTAAGGACTCGAGAATATTATTCTTATCACTAAAACTAGCAAAACAACAGGAAGTAATTAACTCGTAACCAAAATTATTAGACAAGGCCACTGATACGGTTAAACGTTAAATTTAATTTGCTAATTAAACGTTTTTCCGCCCAGTTTTAATTGCACCACAATTAAAGTTGCTTTATGTGCAATGGAAATCTATAGTTGCATTACACTTTCAAACAATGCAACTGAGTCATATACTGCGCAGTAACGTGAAATAATATTGTATTGATGCATCCGAAATGGGGTCAGTATTATACCCCAATTGAATCGAGAGTTCCGTATGAAAGTATAATATTTGATATTGTCACGCAAAAAGCGACCTTGACTGGTGGGAGTAAGAGATGTTTTCGCATGTCGCGTTAACTGAACGATATTTTTCATCGCTATCGTAAAATGTGTAATTTCTGTCGTTTTGTCCTTGTGTGTCATATGTCTAATTTTAATGACACGTCCTTTGTGATACTTTACTGGTTTTGCATGCAATTCATTGTTTAGGTTCCGCGGAATATAAGGAAATGTAGATAGCTAATAGCAGTGACCGCCTGATCGCCCAGTTGTTTGAATTTCAGTCCTCCGCTCCCGTGATCTGGGTTCGAATCATATCATGTACATGTTACTGAAATGGTTTGTACATTTTATAACTTGAGATTTAAATATGATTTGATTTACCGGCGATGGAAAATATCGTGTGGAAACCTACACATTTAGAAATGTTATAATAATAATAATTCTGGGCACCTTCTGATTGCCATTCACATAATAGATAAATAACTTTAATATATATATAATAGTCAAATACAATATTTATTTAATTACATCTACAGGGAGCTAATTGGGATTGTAAGTGTAGAGTATAGAATATAGAGACACCTATAGAGTAGTCTGGAGTAACTATGATTTTCTTATTAATCATCATACATAAATCGTCTTTTGCGAAAACAATGAGAGGATTTTGGTTATATGCAACCTTTACTGTTTTATGAATTAACATTTTTATCATCACGCCATTACGCTCGCGTCCGAGGGTAGACAGAGAAAACTGATCACCGTCCGCTTTTCCAATATCACCGCGGAACCCTGGTGCGTCTGTCGGTCCGTCTGTACGCCAGTAATTGCATCGCATATGCAATTAATACTTAAATGAGTCACGCACTTTCAGAACCTTTGTGTCTTCGCGGTGTCTTTTTAATATACGGCTCACTTCCAACGCACAAAGGGACGTGCATTGTTTCAACTGTATTATGTTAATTAAGTAATTAGATAAGTAATGGAAATACGAGTGTTTTAAGCCTTTATTGTTTGTTTACGTTGCGATTAACTTTTTCTTTGTTGGTGTAGGTTGTTTCTTTGTAACAGTGTTTTTCATTCTTGAACAATCAGTTATTAGCGAACGACATAGGATTATTTTCATCGTAAAGGGGTTGAACGATTGAAATGAGGCATGGAAGTATGGAAGTTGGTCATAGTCTAAAAAATATTTATATTAATATAATATATATGTTTGACTGGCCTCGTGGTCGAGCGGTTAGAGACCCTGACTGTGAAACCGGAGGTCGTGGATTCGATTCCCACCCAGAACAAACATTTGTGTGATGAGCACATTTGTTTGTTCTGTGTCTGGTCGTAATAAAAATATC
>DWQT01004584.1:0-11114 GCA_018244895.1 Myscelus amystis hages
AATATTGACATTATGTTGAATATGCTTAAATCATTTCACGAATCTAAACATAATATAAAGTTCTAAACCTGTAAATATCTATGGTCAGCGAACTTTCATTAATACGTCCTTAAACTGTCACCTAATTTTGGCGGGAAGAAGTAGGAATTACAAAAGCGGAAAAACAAAAGAATTTGGGAATGGCCTCATCCTTTTTTTGAGAGGTGTGAAATGCGTCAAATTATTAAAACCCATATAAATTTATATTAGGAAAAATATTGGTAAATAATGAGTTTGAATTTTGGGTCATTTCAAAAGGTCATAGATGATTTGCTACCTCTTGAGCCCGAAAATGGTCTCCTCTTACTCGTATATGTTCATGAACCTGCAACCACACACTTACAAACCGAAACACACATTATAAAACCAAAGGTACTTCCCCGGTGAAACGTATCAATATTCTACCGCGTGTTAAATAAGTAACAATTAATAATCAAAGTTACAACTGTCTACCGATATCTTGTACTGGTTCGTCTTTGTTTATCCGAAATGACAGACCCTAGTCCGCGGTAATCGATTTAACGCTGAAGCAGCCTCCCCAGAACCTTTAAATCTTATTATCCGCTACTTAACGTCGGAACTGGTGGAGATCGCAACTTGAAATACATATTCGACTACAGATAGGGAATATTTGTTACAGGTTTGTGTATTCTATTTTAGAAACATACAATTGTTGTTATACGGACACACAAACATCATTCAAGGATACAATGATTGAATTTTTTTTTTCACCCATTTTATTGTTGTTGTTTTTGTTAATATTTAAGTTGTTGCTTTTGTCGTAGTCGTCGGTATAATATTATCTGAGGGGTGGGAAGTCTGCCAATCCGCACTTGGTCAGCATGGTAGACTATGGCCTCCCTCTCCCTATGAGAGCAGACGCGATCCAACAGTGGACCAATAAAAATAATTGAAAAAAATCTATTTCATTACTTACAAATTATGGTAATAGTAATTCATAGTTTGGAGCACAAAATACTAAAGATGAATATAAAATAAAGCGTTAATTAAAATATCAGTAATATGCGGATCGGCTTGATTAGTTAAATTGTATATGCAATTGTTATTATTTATACCTTATTAAATAGTATTAGGTGCATTTTATAATTCAAAATTTCAATAACAGTAACATTGAACTTAATTTTCGTGGAAGGCCCACTGTACTTATCACGATGACAATAACCATGCTTTTCTCTATAATTTACACCGTTCAGACTAATGATTCCATTTTCGAATAATCGGTAATGACTGTCAGCGTTGATTGTTCTTGCGGTTGGTATGATTGTGAGCAAGACAAAACAACAAACGGATAATGGATTTAATAATGTTAACGAAGACGAAAATGTTAAGTTTAAGCAGGTTGGAAGTTGATATTCGGTTCTAATAATGACGTCACGAAACACGGTAATAACCGTTGCGGTATGTAATGGTATGATTGTAAGGCAAAGATATACATACATAGGATAAAATCATTTTTTTATTTCGCATTCAATTTATGCGTATTTTTACGGTATTATCGATTTTTGCACCGCAACCTTAAGTTATTCTGGGATAACATGTCACGTATACTTAGTCCTTACTAAAGTCCCATTAAAATCGTTTAAGCCGATCTGATACTAACCCGGACCACCGGAGAGAGAGGTGTCAATCCAAACCACAAAGCTACTCGTGTATCAGTAAATAGCATGTACAATATAAATATGTATTACATTATACTTTACCTATGTAAACAGCATAAACTATAAGTAATATATAGTAAGGTATTGCACAAGCCTAAATTACATTAATAGTATCACGTTTCTTGAATTACATTAAGCCCCGAAGCCTGTGGTGGTGTTCAAACAACTTTAATATTCACAAATAGCTTTGCCGCACTTTGGTTACTCAAATGTAGCTTATAGTACGTAAATGTGTTTTACTTTATAAACAGTTAGCATTATTAACAAGCTCGGAGCGGTAGCCGTCGTCAAATATTATTTCTTCATCTCTTATTCTGTTGAATGTATTGTTACTCACATAGACCTGGGTTTCCTCTCACAGTGAAGTATTAGGCCATTGTATAAGAGGCTAGCTAAGTATTCGCAGACTTCACACACTTATCGTTCTTATATAAAACACTAGCTGACCCGGCAAACGTTGCTTTGCTATATAAATTATAATTAACACTCGCGCAACTCCCCTTACCGGTGGAATTTCGTAAAATCCGTTCTTAGCTAACCTCTACTCGCCGAAAGGAATATTTCTACCAGATTTCAAGTCTCTAGGTGTTCTGGTTCCAGAGATATCGTGATGAGTTAATATATCGCTGTAAATCTCCTATATATACATATTTATATAGAGAGAAGCGAAGATGAGTCTATAAATAGTAGTAAAATACAAAAATAGATACCTTTTGCAGTGCAGCATAGATTCAACTCGGCGGTTTTGAGTCAGCGAACCCGCGGCCCACAAGACCGCAAAATTGATATGAGAATATGGCATGGCAAATATAGCAAAATATAGCATTAAACGCAACTCTGCGAAATCAGTGTGCCAGAGAAGAAATGGCCTGTAATAACACGGATATTGACAACGTCAATAAAGGGCTCTAATATCCCTATAGTCCTATTCGAAGTCTCTATAAGTCAAACAGCAAAAGGCGATTCGTAAATGTTGGCTGTTTATACACTAATCTTTTTATAAATACAAATTACCCAAATTTACATACAAATTTGTGAGTGTTGCAAGGATCTTTGCGATTACGCGTTTAAGTGATAAGATTCATTTTCTGGCGCTCGCCAGAAAGTGATTTGGGCTTCTGCAAATAGCTGATGATGTCAAAATGAAAGCCTCATTTGTATCGAATCATATTATAAATAGGCTGTGAAAAGTTTGCAACAGAGCGAATGGAATACAAAAGAATTGAAAAAAGTCACGTCATATTTTGAAATCGAGTCATATATAAAAATTTGCGTTACACATTTCAAATAATATGAAAAATGAAGTGAACTTACTTTATATCATATATTATACATTGCAATATACATATGTTACTTTACCGCGATCAAAACTAATTACTTAATACATAAATAGAACGAAATGTAATTATAAGAAACATCAGTCTCGCAGTGGTTTTAACTTGTCTTCGGTTAGTAATAAATTAATTTAGTTTCGGCCGAGGTTCAAAACTGCTTGTTCCAATTAATTTAAGGAATCGATTACTCCCAAGGACTAGTTTGACAAGCATAATGGGAATAAAAACATAATCGGCCAAATGAATAATTTGAGCTTTAAGGGGCCTACCGATAAAATCAGAAACCTGTCAATTAGACATACATAGTGACTAAATACTTTCATCCATAAATTTACCGCCTTAGGAGACGCATTTTCGTAAGTACGCCATAAAATTAACACAAAGTCAAAATATCGTTTCTGAGTCTGGGTGTAATAAATAATATTATAAGTATTGCATACTATACATGGATATTTACCAGCTGTTCAATTAACTATACATGCAGAAAGAGCATAAAAATACTTAGCTATTGTAAGTGGAATATTAAAATATTCCATGATTTATAAAGTCACGCGCTAGTATGGTCTGGCTAGCACAATCTAAGATTGCTTTGCAAACGAAGATTACGATCGCAGAACGAAGATGAAGCACGTGCCATCTGTTATTAAATCTATTTTATGTTTGCAAAATTGTATCTTTTTATAAGACGAAAGATTAATTGCGACTCGTAACTTATTTGCAAGTATAAAAGACGGAGAAATTAGTTTAAATCGTTTTTATTTTCATTTCGAGCGCCGGCTAATGTCCTAGATTAGGGTTGGGAAACATTTTGAGAAATATTCTTTTAGTTTACAAACGGTTTTTTACAACTACGTAACTACATAGTTTTAGCTAGACATGAAAAGAATGCGAAGACAGCTCAATCCTGAACCTCGACTGATTTAATTATATTAAGGCTATGCTTTTTTATATATTTAGGGACTTTTCTGCCTCGACCAAAAATATATCGTTTCCCCATCGTCCGCCAAAAACCCGTAACAGATTTCTATAGTCTCGTGAATGGTACATAATATAAACTGTAAATTTCAAGAAAACGGTTCAAGACACACTAACACAACGGTTACTCTCGCTGCTCGATCTTGTACAAATATTGAGTTAAATTCAATATTAGCTTCGCATACAATTTATTGTTTATACAATGCTCTCTACAAATCCTCTGTGTTAGTTAAATTCGCGTGTTCAAATTAGGCTTTAGATATTCCAATAGAAATACGGAATAGGTTAGAATCGTGATCAGTTGATTTAGTATTGATGTAGGCCGATGAATTGCCCTGATCGTGGGTTCGATTCCCAAAGACATAAGTGTGATAAATACTTTAAAAGGCGAGTTAGTCGGGTAAGTTACTCTCAAAAAGCGTAGCGTAAGAACCTTCACAGAAGTGCCACCCTTACGGGTACAGACCATTGTGTAGATCGGTCCAACTGAATTCCATAACGCAATAGATGAAGACGGACTGGCCTCTTGTTAGGGTAAAGACCTAGACTGTTAAACTTGAAGCCGTCAGTCAATAACCATCTAAGGTAAAATAAGATTGAATGTGTGATTTCTTTTTTTGTATTTAGAAAAAGTCAGAATTAGGTATGCCGTATTAGGTATTTAATAACAGATTAGGCACTTTAAACCCTCTGCGTATTCTGTTAGGGACTCGAATTGATAATAAAGTTAAGTAATATTAGTTTCTTCGCTTGCGTTCTTAAAATTAAAGCACTGAAATACTTAGGCAACTACCTACAAGTGTAAGATCTGGGTTTTTGGGAATAAAAATAACGATGGTCATAAAATGCGGGGTTGCTAAAGTTTCAGCAAAAACGCTAGTTTTATGGCGATATCTGCGTTAGTGAAAATGAAAAAAAAAAAGATATCAATTTTATGTTACTTAAAAATGTCTTATTCGCTTGCTTCGCTGGGTGTTAGTAAAGGATTGGACAAAAGATATTTGTTGTGAATAAGTTCGTTTTGTTATTTGAAAGGTCTTAAAGATATTTATTTTGCGGGGTAATTGCAGGATATTTCAAAAAATCCTGTGCATTGATTATAAAAACTTCGTTTAAAGAGCAATAAATTGTATATTTTTATCCACAATCATTAACACCAAAAACAAGTTTCTATTATTACGATACGTAATGAGTCTTCTCAGCTGTTTGTGTAATAATTGCATTAAATAATTATGTTCCAATAAATTTGAAAACAACGATAGCTCAGAGCGAAATATAAGACAGTTTAATAATTATGAATCTTTTGTGAAAGTTACCTGTCAATCAGTCAATCGGTAACATAAGTTGCGAACCACTAATTTCAAGGGCCTCAGACGTCCGCGGAAGTACCGGTCGAAGCCTTAATAGAAAATTTCAAATGCCGGCCTCCAAAGGTCTTCGCGAAATTGTAAAACCTTTTCCCTGGCCTTATTGAACCCTGTGACCCTTAACGGAGTTCGTGAAATACGTTGAATGTTTTTGAACTTTGAAAATTACTTTCCGTCTTTAAAACTTACATTCATAGTACAATTTAAAGGTGCGCTTCGCTTATAAATTATTACTGCTCAGTTGAAGCGTTGACGTAGTGTAACGCTACTGACGTGAGCAATGACCTAACAACGTAAACGTAACGTAAAAAATACATACAACGTAATAACGCAAGAGAGTATATCGTACTTATTGTGAGTGGGAATGCTCTGGATATTTAAAATTATTAGTCCCTTTTACTATTTCTGTGATGCCCTGAAAAAGGTAATTTGTATGCATTGAGCTGCATATTACGGTGCACTTTAGAATGTGACAGCGGGTGATACTACAGATTGCATATAATCATTGCATAGTACTTATTTGATATTCGAATAGAAATTTGATTGTAAAATGTAAGATTTCCATTGACTTCTATGGGTTTCGCACATCAGATTGTACCTGACAATGGGAGCATTTCGAAAATTAACGAAAGGAAATGTTGTGGCATCAAGACTGTCCTACGAGTATCTATTCTTACACTTTAAATGTAACAAAAAGAAAGTATAAAATAAAGTTTAATCATCACTTCAGCCGCGAGGTAAGTTGGTCGAGATCCTTACCTTTCTACGTTTTTAAGATTATAGGAAACAGACGCACCGTAAAAATAAATGTAATAAAAGGGGGAACTTTTAAAAAATACTCTGAACTCACATTACTGTAGATCATGCAAAAGCTTTAAGCTGTCACCTAAACCTCCCATTTTATTACTCTCAAAGTTTTTATAACCAGAGGCTTTTAAGGCTTCAAATATATAAATGTTTTAAGTTTCCGTTTGACTTTGCATTTTGATTTTATGTGTTTGCCAATTGCCATACAATGGATTCCTTGAGAATTGTAGGGTGAACACATTGTCTTTTGAATATAAACTCAAAATTCAAGCTCTTGTATATAACCCAGTTTACATCCCAGTATATAACATCTTAGACGTTTATCTTTGCGGTGGAAAAATTTAAGGTAAAATGTAAAAGTTTAAAAAAAAATTTAAAACGTTCTTTACATCCAAGATACACTTACAATATACGTTAATTACAACGTTGCAACTGCATTTTTCATAACTAATTTAAGAGGTCAAATAAGATGTTTTATTTATTTGTAACTAACTATAATAACTAGATTTCGATCCTGTACGAATATCGGAATAAAACATATCCCAGACTGGAATCTATCCTCATACCAAATTTCTTTACTTCTCTTATTATTTACTTCAGCATTTATAATATTGGTATGAATCCCCAAAAACGCTCTTCATAATTGACTTTGTATATTTTATATATTAGCTCTGCTCTGTAAATAATAAAAAAAGTATTTTGATATCAGGAACGGGACTGTTGTTAATATTAATCCAGCTAGAACTAGTGCAGTTAGTATTACATTTTTGTGGTCAATCGGAATTGAATCCACAACTTCAACTTTCGCAATCAGGTCGTGTCTTACGGCAAAAGTAAATTTTCAGTTCAGGGATGAAACGAACATTAACGTATTTAACTCACTAATATACATTTCACCGGTACACGATAATTATGATAATTTAGAGCGAATTAATTCGTATGAATTTAACATGCGAAATTGAATACGAAACGCATAGGATTTGAAATGTATTTATGCACATCCACCCGTAAGAGTTGTTTCACTAACGATCAATGAAATTCTGTTAGGGAAACTGAACTCACTATTTGCATCGTTTTCACGTAGATTTGAATTATTTGTACTGTTTCAAATTGTTATCAACATAGAACTGTGTTTTGGTATTTCATTATTATTTATTTATTCTCTCGATAAACGCATAAAATTGTGCAATTTGCTTTGTGCGACAATACTTACTAATAAAATAACATATATGTGTATTCCGTCTGTCTCGCAGCTTCATCCGCGTAGAATTAAATTTTTAATAACTTTTATTGAGGAATGATTCGTTTACTTTAAGTATAGACGTGGCCCAATATGATAATTAGGGTATTTGTTTGTTGTCCCCTTAATCTTAACTAGTTACTAAAGACGATAACTCGTATATCTATAGACTTGTATTCCTGAATCTATCGACTTGTATATAAGACTTAACATCTATCTTCATTTGAATAAATGTGGACCATACAATTGTAAATATAACAGTAAAACAAAACCACATCACAAACCAGTGCGTTGTAATAAAAACAACTCACTTAACGCGCTTTATTTTCACCAATTTCCCCGCAAAATAAGGTAAAAATTATTGGAAAATTCACCGTGGCGTTTCCCATCAATGACGGCAAGGCCATTCAATTATGGGGATGAAATCAACAATGCGCTTAAGGAAACAAACAATTTTCTAAAAGTTGAAAAGATCGAACGCTTTTAACGCGCCCATTTTTGTAGTCCATTAAAAACGTGTTGTTGTGATTTCTGAAAACAGGAAACAATTGACTGCAGATTATATTGTCGTTCAAAATGGCGATGCCACTTATAAAGAAAATTTTTGATATGTCGGAGCTATTAGTTGGTGGTTTGGTAGCAAATAAAAGATCTCTCAAGTCTCAAAGTGATTCGGTTGGCCCTTGAGACCGGGTGAGGCCAGCGAATGTTCATGTTTACTACAAAACAGCTTATCTACGGCATCTTGGTTAGGAATGTCAGGTAGTACCTGCTTGTTAAATTTGTCCATAACATTTACGGGAGATTAAGTTTTCCGATAAAACACTGTACTTAATTATTCAAAATTTGAATTTCTCATGTTTTATGGTTTAAATGTAAGCTGCTTGTAATCCTTGACCTCGTTGATTGTAGATAAATACTGCGGATGAAACGAAATTACTAAAATATTTGACCATGTTTTTACATAAAAGTTAAAATTTGACATGATCATGTTTTTTTGTTTTGATTGTTTTAAAAACTATATAGATAGCAATATTTAACATTTTATTTACATATTTCAGTTTTTGTTTTGAAGTATATTCATGTGTAGATAATTAGATACTGGCAGATGGGAGAGTTGAAGAAGAGAGAGAGAGAGAGAGAAAGGGAAAGAGGGAGAGAGAAAGAGAGAGAGAGAGAGAGAGAAAGAGGAGAGAGAGTTGGGAGAGTTGTGTATGTACGAAAACAATGATGAATATAGAAAAAGTACCGTTAGTTCTGTAAATGTAGGGATATTTGAATACTTTGTGTCCTATTTTCATCTCGTTATGGATGTGGCATAATAATAATACGAGTATATTGGCACGTTGTAGGTAAAATCTTGAGCCAAGTGGCGCAACATTTTCGTGTGAGTACGCAAAAACTATCCAATTACCCGATGGGCCGGAAGCAATAACTTAAAGCTCACAATCGGCGCACGCACAAAGGTAACAAATAACAAGCCTTCGACGCGGCTCAAAGCTAATAAAACTTCCTTTGACGGACGAACAAACATTTTATTTCCCTCGAACATGTTATTTCAGCTTTGACATTTAAAAGCTACGAAATGGGCTTTTGACAACGTGTTAGTGTTGATTAAAGAGGCTCTACGAATACATTCGACTAGGTCTCCGGCTGTGCCGTCGCAGTCTTTAATATTTCAACCCTTTTGTTACTCTAGTTCTGGGCACGGGTTTTCTTTTGTATTGAAAAAGTTGCAGTTTAAGGCTTTACGTTTCTGCAGATCTGACCACATTTGCCTTGGGAGACATCACACTGCTTTCAAAACAATAACTTAGTACTATTTGTACATAAATATTTCCTTACAACATAACCACATGTTGTAGTATAATGGCGGTCTTACGTAGTTAAAAAGTTTTAGGAGCTTTTTCGCCAGCTTTTTCTCCCGGTCTGTCAAAGCCTGAGAATCGCGGAAAACCGATTAATACGTTCCTTAAGTGTATGCCTTATAATGAATAAATTTGAACACCCTTTTTTCACTAAGTTATCGATTTCGAAAACTATTACACTACTCGTATTATCCAAACAATCAAAAAAATGAATTGTTCAAATTTGAACTTACTAAATAATAAGTCCAAGAATTATTTAAGGTGTGCAAATCATCTCATCGCTTAATCATATATGATTATAGCAATGTGTAAGAGTTAACGTTGATTATGTCGTTTCAGGCTGCATCTAATATCTTCAGATGGGAGACAACCGTGTAATATTCCGTTAAGTCACGATACTCTAATAACGGAAGGCAATATTTCAAGAACCATTGCGTTATGTAGGTACCTATCTAATGTCAGATTACTAAAATATATTGCTCCAATCCGAATTGGTCGGAAGTGTGTTTATATACAAGCACGTTATTTATAAAATTCGCTGTACTGTAAACGTACTTATGTACCTCATCAACTTCACTATCATCAACTTTTCTATTGCTATTGCTATTTTCGATTTAAATTAAAACGATCCATAATCAAGCTGCGTTCGAAGAAAATTCCAAAAGTCAATTTTAGAATTGTTTCCCGATAATTAAAACCCATTGTTTCGTCTCAATTTAAAGGTGGTAGAACCCTCTGTGGTTCCACTCCGGCGGCACCATCGCCACACCTATTTCTGCCTTACAACAGCAGTGTTAAGCGCCGCTGTGTTCCGGTTTGAAGGGTGTGGTAAGGGAGACATACTTTTTCGAGGCATTCCAGCTTAGTCCTCAGGGGTATCGGCGCATCTGTGGTCGACCTGAGATAGGAATCTAATCTTATCTGGGTTTGATTACAAATGTCCATGGGCGGCAGTAGCCACTTACCATCAGGTGGACTGCATGCTCGTCTTCTACTCCCATATTTAAAAAAAATACTTAAAAGGTTTTTCTTTGATGTTACATTGATTGATGCGCAATAGCATTTCCATTAGATGAATTTGTCTCCAAAGTTTGAACGTATGGCAATTTTTTCTGGTAGTGAACTAATGGATTTCTCTACGCAGAGAATTTTATTTCCACAATCACACTTAAAATATGATGTTGTATGAGCTATTTATTTGCAGTTTGTGGATCAGGGCGGCAAGAGTTTCTCGCAAGATCTTCTCGCAACAAATGTTCTCATCATCGACAAGAAATCATGTAAAAGGCGTTGGGGGACCCGATATGCAAACATTATCGAGAATTATATGATTTGTTCCAAAGATAATACAGAATTACCGAGTACGTTATGTAATGTGAGTACTTTGAAATCGTCTTTTGTTTAAATAAGCGTGAGAAAAGTTCTTTATTGTTAACTTCAAGAGACGCTTTTAAATATTACAATATTACACGCTGTTAGTTTAGATTTACCATATTGTACCATAGATAAAATTGTTAACAGGAAAAGTACGTTGATTGTACAGAAGTCACGTACTCAGATTACTCAGATGAAGCGAAATATAAAAGACGAGCGCTTGGCCCGAACAATGTTGTACCCCATTCGGCCCACCACAACTCAAGCAGGCGGACATTGGTCAGCGGTGGATTTTGTGAAGTACGTATATCTAAGAAATGAAACAATAAACGAACGGATGAAAGTAAAAGAGACGCCGGGGGATTTGGACGATGTACGTAATCTCTAAGAACTATTGTAGATGCTGAAAGAGGTAGTATACGTGATTGACT
>DWQT01004585.1:0-11113 GCA_018244895.1 Myscelus amystis hages
CACTGCATCGCGTTTTAATGCATAAAATGAGTTTTATGTGGAAAATTCCGTATAACTGTAAAAAGTACAGACATTAAGGTCTGACATTTATGTCAGAATTTCTGTCGTAGTCTGAACGCACCATTACAGTAACAGCTTCTTAAAAATCCATATAAAAGTATATACTGCAGTGCTAAAGAAAACCTATTTTTAAATTGTCTGTTTATCTGTTGTCACTGACTAAGCGCCGAAATAGTTATCCGATGGTATATTTCACTAACAAAAGCAGTACCTATTCCACGAGAGCAGCTACTTCTATTATACAATAACAAAATTTAAACTTTTATAAACTATCCTCCTCTGAGCTTTTAGAACACGAGCAATTCTCACTGGAACAACTTAGTAGATGATTCTTTACGCCCCCGTAGCATTCAATACTCAGTTGCGAGTTGTAAAAATGCTTGCAACAATAACTAACTCTGACTACATTTACGAAGTATTTCAAACATCCTGTAGTATTGCCATCGAGATAAAAAAAGAGTACATAGCAACGGCACTAACGAATACACACAGAGTTCGCTGGAATGAACTGAAATGCATTTCATCTCAGTGCACCGTGAGTGCAGCTGCACTGGTATAGAACTGCACTGTACTGTGGTTTATTTAGGTTCATGGAACCAATACAGCACGCAATGTGGCTGTTTAGTTTACGAAATGTTTAGTACTGCACTCGTTTGTGTAGACAAAGGGTCAGTAGTACGAGTAGGTATAGTCTAAACAATAATGACTTTCACGGGCCGTGTGGTCCAATAGTTAGTCAGTCACTGCTAATCCGAAGATTCGGTACCCGTCCAGAACAGACATTTGTGTGATTGGCAATTTTGTTTGTTCTATGTGCGCGTATTCGCGTGTAGTAAAAATATCCATGTATGTACATATCTGTGTTTGTGTTTATTATCTATCCGGTAACCATGTCACAGACATAATTACCTAATTGGATATTATAGTACTCTAAACCTCGGCCATTAATAGATTCCAGTATTCAAAGCGGAAGAAATTACCCAGCTATTGCACCCAAGTTTACAATGCCAGCACGCTAGTATATGCAGTGCATGCATTTTATTTCGCAATTACAGCCTCTTTGGTTTTATAGTCATTATGACCACGTAACGACCTTACAGCGAACGGAGCTATTTCTCAGATGGAATATTACTATGGAAAAAACTAATCTGTAAGTTGATGATGCTTTTATGTAGAGGTTTTTGTGACTCGACAGGATCTGAGCGAGGTTATGTGTTCGACTTTGGTTTGTAATAATAATAATAATGGAGCTTGATGTTGTCTGAGAGGTTAATTACTAAATATTCCATGATTTCAACATAAGTACTGTAATAACTTAATAGTAGTCTTGTAATAATATGTAAATAATATTTGTGTTCTACGGGGTTACTCGGAATATCGGGTTTTAAATATTCCTATGTTCATTCCCAAGCTTCAAACTACCTCTACAAGAAATTTCAATACAATCGACCAAGCTGTTTAGTCGTGAAAGCGTAACATCCTGAAGGACATTGTGCATGCGTAATTACACATGTAAAACTTCCTCTTGAATCACTCTGTCTATTGATAAAAACCGCATTGCTCAAGGTGAAGGCTGTCTCCATACAACATTTCAACAAAATCGACTCGCCGTTGTTACGTGAATACTTCTTTAATATTTAAAGACATTGAAAAGGCCGGCAACGACGCTTAAAACCTAAAGTCTCAAACATTTCATGTCTGTTGGTGTTCTTCCAATATTGATTTCCAATATATTTTTCAAATAAAGAGTAATCTATCACGCTATCATTTTACATTTATATGCCTTATTAGATGTAACTTATCCTTACTATATTTAGGAATTTTATACTTTTTAAATATTTGGTACTTATCTTTTTGAAAAACGAATTTTGGTAGGAATATAAATTTTATATATTTACCAATTTAGCGTTCAATAAGAGTATGTATATACTTTACAATGAATAAAACAATTAACAATAAGAATATTTTAAATCAATATCACACAAGACCCTTTAATCTCAAATTGGGCAAATTGTATGATGGCCAAGCAGCTGATAAACATAAATACAGAACAAAGAAATGTGATCATTATACAAATATTTGTCTTCGACCCAAACACACGATCTCCGGGTCATCAGGCAGTGTCTCTCTCTCACTAACTCGACAAAGAGATCAGCCAAATTGATTTGTAATTATTACCTTTGCCCTTTCCGGAATTTGTCGCAGTATTTCTAAATTGGGATAAATAATTCTAATTGTTCTTCGGTTCCCTCGTTAAATCATTTGACATCTATTACTAAGGTCATTTGATAGTCATTGTTTCTTATCTACTTTCAATGAATCATACTACGCCTTTTAATTAACTGTAACTCAGGTTTCTAATTAATTTTAATCAATACTAACCATTGTATGCTGTTACTATTAAGAGTAGTTAATACGCTTGCCTTTCAGATCCTACAATGTTTCTTGATTGGCAATGACAATGTGTTAAGACTCTACTCTTATACAATGTTTATTTGACGTAATACAGAACTCCATGAGATAATTACATGATTCCGTTACATTCGGTTAATATAATAATTTAATATATTTACGAAAGGTCAAATGACAGTGTATTATCACCATATTTTAACAGCATCGAAGTGAAGTGAAGTTAATCAACATACAATACCAATTTAAATCTGTTATATATAAAATTTGCTATTATATACGAGGAAATCCTAAGGTTATTTGCAACATAATTTTCATAACAATAACAAAAGTGAGTCATATTGTAGAATTATTCACGACATTTTGTAACATAATTTTTGGACCATGGACCATGTTAGATTATTAGATTTGAAAAATATTAAAAACAGCCAATGTGTCTATGTTTTATTCTTATAGTTAGATTCCGTCAGAGTCTTCGCTTATTGTTTTGATTTTGATAGTATTGAATATCATGATTTTAATGTGGAATAAATGACAAGTAAACAAATAGACGAACAGCTGATATCATCGTACAAGTATGTACGATATTTATCTTGGTCCGAACGCGAACTTTGGACAGGCTTCGTCCAATTAATCGTACATTACTCGCTCTTCAATTGTTTCGATTGTCCCAATTGAGTTTATCGTTATGGTGGCGGTTGAAG
This sequence comes from Myscelus amystis hages, assembly GCA_018244895.1. NCBI lineage: Eukaryota > Metazoa > Arthropoda > Insecta > Lepidoptera > Hesperiidae > Myscelus > Myscelus amystis. Next base: position 3,174 of record DWQT01004585.1, read on the forward strand.
TAGCTAGTTCTACTACTAGCGATTGAAGAGTAGCGAGCGGAGAAATGGATATTTCAGGCATTTTTATATCTCAAGCTGGTTTGGTTAGTGGAGACTCTGCCTAGTTCAGATTACGACGACCATGTGTGAATACTCCTAAATTATTATAAATTATATTAACTTGATTGTTGAGTCTGGTGTTACTGTAAGATTTAGACGCAAATTTGATGGAATAGCGTCATTAATTTGTTCTTGATTTTCAATTCACGATTAATTTTCGTGACTGACTATTAATCTCTAAGAATGTCTCCATAGCCTAAAAAGTTATAATGCGTATAATGTTATTATTTTTCACACACATAAGTAGCAGCAGAACTGCGTATGTCATTATATCGTAATTTACCATGAACGGATGTAAATCATTATGAATCAAGGCTAATATTACTAAAAATAACAGTTCCGATAATGATTGGCTTGAAAACTGATGTTTATAATTCGATATGGGTATTACTTCGTTAATGCTTGTATACTTCCGTCCGTAAGGAAAAAGCGTTATGCTCCCATACATGCCACTTTTCCTCTGTTCTTTATTACGCGTGCGGGTACAAGTATTCAAGACTTGAGTAGTGTAGAATTAATTCCTATCTCATATTAGATTTCTTATTTATTTCGCATCCGAACACATGATTGCATAACTCACGAATGTGGTTTAAAGCAAACAATGTATTTTTTATTGTTCTGTTTACATGAAAATCACCGATTTTATTGCTAATTGTGTATAGTTTGTTGTCTCTATATACCATCACCATATTGGACACGTCAACCACTTATCCACACGTGCTAGGTGCAAAGGTCCCCTTTGTTTCAATCCGCCATCTTAATATCGCTTGTCTCAATCAATTATCAACCTTAGTGTTTTGTAAATAACGACGCACGCTGTCACATCAAAGTTTTATCACAATGTCATTGTGAGATTTGCGTTCTAATATTTGTAAACTCAAACATTAATGTAGAATATTTGTAAAACAAACTAACAGTACCTACAGTAACATGGCAAAGCATTGCTTAGGACAAAACCTGAGAAGCCTTGCCTAATTATAAAAACATTTAAATAACAGTGAATTTTAAAAACTTAAGAAACAACGAAATAACAGAAACAAAAAATACACAAAAACAATAAAAAAAATAAAAACAACCAATTTACAAAAGTTTCCTAAAACAAATAAACGCGTTAATATTATCTATAACAGATTTAACATTTCATGTTTTAATTTTTAATTCGAAAACTGACGAAATTCCATATTACGCCCATCATTGTACCCCCTCTCCTAATTGCCTCAGGTCACAGGCATTAGCAACACGCATGTATGCCATGTGATATCACAGTTATCTGTTCTCTGTGATTCATTTGTACATAATATAATGATTAAAAATATATTTATTTTATTATTTCAATGCGGAATTAGTGCTAAATGCTCTCAAGTATTAATTGGAGTAAGATAAAAACGTAGGTTATCATGCTTAGGTTATTTAATACGGATATTGTACAAGTTAATACACTAGTACATTATTTTTATTTTTACATAACATAAAACAAAGTCACTTTTGCTTCCTGTCCCTATGTATGCGTAGATCTTTATAACTACTCAACGGATTTTGATGCGTTTTTTTTTAAATAGATAGAGTGATTCAAGAGGATGGTTAACGGTTATATAAAGTGCATATAACCGAAGGCCTAGCACCGCATAGGGAGGCCCTTTAGGGGAGGCCTATATCCAGCGGTGGACTTCTAAACTTTCAAAAGGCTGATGGAACATGTTATTTCGTTATCTGTGCACGTCATTAATCATAATAAATGACAAACAAACAGTTGTAAGCGATACAATAACATTACGTTACACGATAATTAATTTTAATTGTCTGCGTAAGTTGTAGTCTCATTATAATAACATATGAAGACGCAATTAATATTTTATTGCATTACATCACATTACTATTGAAGGCGAGAAGTTTTTCTATTGAGTTACTATTGAAGGCGAGAAGATTCTTCTTCAAGCCAAAACGGCTGGACTGATTTAGAAGAGATTTAGTACATAGATAGAGCATAACCTAGAATAATACATAGGCAAAGATAGTTGTCGCCTGAATTTATTCTTAGATTATATTATAGCTGGACTCGGTAGATGGCGCTGTTGTCTCAGTCAATTTTTTTTTTTATTGACAGCTACCTACAAAACCTTTTGCATTCCATACACAAAAATATGCGCACAATTTTCAATTGCACGCACTTTTTCTAAGATAACCCGATTTTGAATATTTATGTTTAAGAGTTCTTCACGTTAATTATTAAAATTATAAGCGAAACGGGATCTTTGAATAAGCCTGAAAACGTTTATTTTATTTCTTGCGATCAAAACACATTCAAAATAGGTAGGTATAGGTACATACGCGCGGGAAATGCGTTTTTTGTGACTAGCGAGCCGCTGCAGTTGCACGAGTTGACCTATTTCAGGCAAATGGCACGTTGACGGCGACTGTACGCAGCTGAATTTCAACTGTTTATTGATGTAATGCAGTGTTGTTCCCGGCTTCCCGTTACTTATTTAGGTGTAGTTTACAACACTTGATCCTTAAGACATCTAATGGAGATGCTGTCCCGTTCTTTCTTGAATATTGTTTACTGCTCTTACTTACTTACTTTACTATTCTTTATTATTTCATCGTTACTACTGCACATTTTTAAATAATGAGTTCTTAAATTTAACTTTAATGTAATTATTGTTACCAACAGCTCTGCAAAAGCAATAACTTTGTATTAATTTTATAGGATTTTATAAGATCTCGTGTACCTATTTGTCATAGTCCTCTTGCATATGTGACGTTTTAAATCTCATTCGCAAAACGCGAACAATCACATTACTTTCATTTCGACCTTTATAAATACTCATTCGAGCAACAAAGTGGGTCAAACTGGTTACGAATCAGCGAACTGCCTATTGAGGAAATGCAGAGGCTATTGCTCCGAGCCGCTCGAAAAGGGCTTCGACGACGCGATACGACCACGATACGACACGTTCACGACTTTTGACGAAGATGACTAACGCCTCATGCAATTGTGTTTAGGTCCGTTTATAGGGAATTGTGTTTATGTTTTAGAAGCTTTCGAGACCTAGGCAGTTTTATGCTTGTGAGGCCACCGAAATCTCCAGTGCGAATTTCCGAATTTCTCTATAATTATAAATAACAAAGAAACCAAACTGTTTCTCTGCGTATTTGAAAAATAGGATGCATTTACCCTTTGGACCGCCAGACTAATCGTTATATGAATAAATTACATGGTAATTAATCAGTACCATTATATCATAGTAATTATCAAGATAACTATCGTAAAGATTAACAGCAATACCACGACAATAGGGCTACCAATTTGGTATTTATAATAAAAAAAATTGAAATTTGGAGGATCGGTAAAGGTTAAGTTGAATGACTACTATCATTATACCTTCTTACAAGCCTTCAGGGAAGTATAAGTACTTTGTATAGAGCCAGCCTTTCCGGAAACTCCATCAACACTCTAGTCATAAGATATGGTAAGAATAAGAACCTCCTAGTGTTAAAGGTTTTGCATAGTTTTGAAAATCGTTAACCCTAAAGTTCGTTCACAGTGAACCAGGTCACGGAATTAACTGTTCGAGGGAAATTAACTTAAATCCGTTTAAGTAATTAAGTGTTATCACCATACATCCGACAGATCTTTTGGTGTCGTGGTCAAAAAGCTTAACCGGTAAATCGTAAAACGTCGGTTCGGTTCCCGCCTAAAACAAACATTTGATTTTTTAATAAAAATATCTGTAGAAATGTTATATATTTAGTATGAATAATATAAGGTGTGCCAAAGATTCGGATCCCACACCTTCGGATTGACACATTAAAATACACCTGTTCATTGTGTACTAGTTGTACTCGTATATTTACAAGATGCAAAACATTTAATATTCAGGTACCAGTGTTTTCATAATACAAAAACATATAAAAAGTTGACATTCCTTTTGGTTCCGACAGTCGAGGTGAAACTTTGACCAATCATTGTAAAAACAGCGACCTTAGTTTTAATTGCCTAAGCTAACTAGCTTACATTTAGTAAACGTAGTTTGAATTTATTATTCTAAATACAAAAATATGAAAATCAGACATATTCATTTAAAACATTCGATGAATCCCGATTTACAATAAACATACTATAGCTAAATAGTCTGTGATTTAAAATGTTGCACCAACACATAAACGCAAAATTAAATTTGCACAGAGAAAGTAACACTGCAATTTAACACTTACTTTCAGAAGCGATACTACGGAATACGGAAGTATTTACTAACAAGGAAATTTCACTCCATTCACTTGTTTTATTCCTAAATAGCGAACGAAACGAGAATCTTAAAATAGGGCAGCTAATTCGCCCAAACTTCCCCTTCTTGTCGCAGTGCACGCGGTGGCGAGAAGGATGACGCTATACGAGTGAATGAAGCAGGAACAATGACCGAATCGATGTTAGAGCGAGCGGCGATATCTGCTGTCTTGTTCTCTGCCAGTGCGAGTGTACCAAGAATGCACTGGCAGTACGTTATCGTATTGAGTATTCAGACGACGTAATTGTATTTCGTCAAGATATGATACGTCACGGCGATTGACAACGTAGATTCATACGCGCGCGATTCCAATTTCGAATTTATTGACATTTTTATGTTTTTTATTTAATAGGCCATGTAGAACCGGTCAGGCGACTCAATGTGCCAGTAATACCAATACTCTTAGTTTTAATGACCGCGATAAAATTTAAGTTAAACTATTGCGTGTTAAAATTTAAGTTAAACCATTGTTTTATGTTATGTTTACTACTCTAGTTATCAAAATATATTGGACCTAGCAAACAAAATAGATGAGTTATCTAGTATAAACTCACGTTGGTAGCTAATATCTACAGATAAACGAGAAACCTCGACCAAACGGGAAGTGTATATGGTATTTTTATACGCGATACGTTACATAAGAAGATTCATGTAACAGAACAGAAGCTGCCACGTGAGCGAAGCCTGTACAACATAAATGTTTTTTTGTAATAAATCTGCTAAGAGATGCGGTATTTAGGTCTGGTATTTTGTACAGACACTTGTAGTATGTTTTAAATTTAAATAAAGGTTAAGTATAAGAAAATTTATATTAGTCGAATAGTAAATATAATATTGAAAGCAGTTTTCCTTATTTATATCTGAGCACTAAATGTGATGTTGGGCGGTTAAATCAAAAGTGTTATTTTGTATTGAATTTTGGTTGGTTTCTTGATGATAATAATTCTAGCCTAAATATGGGTATGATAAGAACATTTGTTTTGTTCTGATACTCTGGTTTATAAGAAGATTTTAGGTATCATACAGTATGTGTGATGTTTATCAGCTGTCCGGTTACCATAACACAGGCGTTTAATTGGCTAATATGGAATTGTCCCAATTATTAGTTTAAAATTGTAATTATTGTCTGTATGTCCAAACTCAAACACGAATAAAACTCCAAATCTGTTACTCATAGTTGAATTGCTTTGTTCATCAATGAATCGTATCAGAGACGGAAGAGGAAATATTGCAGATACTCGTAAATGTGGTTGCGAAGCAACTATAAAACTGGATTTGATTAACATTTTTAAGGCAAGTTATTAAGTATATTTAGATTTATGAGCTTATCGATATATATTTCATATTATCCATATCAAAATAACAGTTGAATGATTTAATAGGCTCTGATCAACAAAATTTCATAAGATATTATGTGTGTCATTCAATAACTGCCACCCCTAAATTGTGAATGCAGTTTTAAATTTTTTAATCAACTCGGAAGTATTGCTACGAGTACATCATTAATGTAGTGGCAGCCCTAACCGTTGATTGGACCTTTCAATCTTTTAATTAACGTGGAATACAAATAATTTGGGCCATACATATCATGATGTGCCAACCCTAATCTTGACACAATAACATCACAAGCAATTCTTAAATTTATGCAACAGCAAAAGCAATCAGTGTTTTTTTTGTTTAAATCATATAGGCGATAATTTATAGAAAAAAAAACTGTGTTTTATTGAATGACTATTGGTGACAAATTTAGCGAAGTGTTAAGTATATTCGCATTCTGATTAAATAGCCTTAAAAGCTCTCAAGGCGGACCGGTCTGTGACCTTTTTGTTATCTGAGGAGACCTGTCTCCAGCAGCCAAGTAAAATGGCTAAAAGAAACACTTTCAATATATATGCTATGGTAGATGTTTGACTTCTGAAATATAGGCAGGCATCTTTTCATTTTATTTTACTAGAATTATTACTGTATTTTCCTATCCTTAATCCTATCCTTCCCTTATCCATATTTATCCACCCTTATCTAAGATACTTTCTTTGTTACTCTAACCACCTTGAACCCTGAAAGCGTTCTTTGATCCCTCCTTAATCTAGATATCGTAATTCTGATGTCAGGAATGTCCGTGTCGTGTGGCAACCCTATCCGTACCTCAATTGGTTCTTCCGGTGCAGCGCGATGCAGTAGATGAGAGCGGAAACTCTGATCGGTTCGTTGTAATAAAATAGATGTTGTTCCCAGAACGCATACATAGAATTGTTATGACTCACTATAATAAAGACACACAGCCATTCGTTCCCATAGTTATACATACATAGTATGTAGAGTAGAGGAGTCATAGGTAGGTCTGTGGGTGCGAGTGTCCAACAAATAATAATATAGGGAAGATAAGTGACCCATACTTATCTTTGACTAATCACACATTAAAAAGAGAGACAAGTAGCCTCATTTGATTCCTGTTATTTTTTTCGATGGACACATTTTAGGCTGATTCCTCTATGTATAATAATTAATAACCCAAGTTCGCAAAACGTAGAGCAGAGCCGTTGCTATGGTAACCAAAGAAGATAGACGTCATTAATTATTATGCATTCATGCCAGTTCCCTGTTCGGGGTAGAGAGAAAGCGGACGCCAAACATCTCCACCTTTGCAAACCCGACGGCTTCTAATTCCATCACTCTACAAACGCGCCGGTTTCTCACACTTGACTCTGTTATCAGTATCAAATATTCATATGAAGGTATATACATAATTTTACACCCAGACACAAAATAAACGAACGTGCTCAACAAATGTTTGGTCACGGCCTTCGGTTTAGTGTTTTGAGCACTAGACTAAGTTTTTACCTATACTTCTATACTAATAATATAAAGCTGAAGAGTTTGTTTGCTTGTTTGACTGTTTGAACCCGCTAATCTCAGGAAATATTAGTCCGATTTGAAAAATTCTTTCAGTGTTAGATAGCTCATTTCTCGAGGAAGCCTATAGGCTATATAACATCACGCTAAGATGGATAGGAGTGGAGCGGCAATAAAAAATATTGCGACAACGGCAAAATCATTTATATGGCAAAGCAACGTTTGCGGCAACTAGTTAAATAAATAGTGTATCAAACTCATATCCATTGGAGAATATCGCAATATGCGGGCAAAAGTATCGCTTTTAGTAACTCGACCGTCGATCAACTTGATGGATATTGGAGATTGATGACGGCAGTCAAATTGCTCATTGAGCTTAAGGGAGCGGCCGGGCGCAATTTGCACACATGAGATATCTTGAAGATATGCCGTATGAGCTTCAGATATATTGACGAACCCGGTAGAGTGAAAGAAGAAATGAATTCAGTTTATAATAAAACTTGCAGTAACAATAGTATACTTATTTAAAACCTGAGGTCGTAAGTTGTATTCATGCATCACAAACATTCGAGTGATAAGCACTTTTTGTGCCTCTATGTTATAAGCGGAACTATGTAACTATTAGAACGTAAAGGCGCCTATTACCGCCAGTTTAAGCTGTCCTAGGATTCACTTTAAAAAAATAGATATAAGCTGTTATGT
>DWQT01004586.1:0-11113 GCA_018244895.1 Myscelus amystis hages
ACATATGCATATGTAATAGGTATATTGTGTAACGATCTTTAGTTTTTTTATACTCAAGATGAATAAATTCGTCACTTCAACTCCACTAAGAATAAATTTGTTCCAAGTTTGGAATTTGTTTTCGACTTCAGTATTTTTTAAGACCAAAAACTTAAATTGCCTCTGAATATATTTATGTACGTAACGGTTATTGTGGCTGTGAATAAATTAATATTATTTGTAAATATTGGCAGGTGCATTTTTACATGTATTTTTGGATTAAACAACTGTCTTCATAAATATATACGGAAAAAAGCGTAATTCTTATCATAGACTCTTTCGCAGTTTCTTTTTTCAGATGCCTAGCAATCAATTATATCCGTGATCGTTACATTACAATAACAAAGCAGGTTTATTTCATAGACTACCAAATCGAAGAGAACATCCAATCAAACCAAACTGAAGTAATTTATTCAGCTCCTGTAACCGATGGGGCAATCAAGCGTTAGATAATGGGTCCCTACTGATCGTGAAATATTTAAACCGAACGCACTGTTTGCTGTTTATACGAGTATGAAGCTGGCTTCCCGTTCCAACTACCTATACATTCGATAATTTAATGATGGCACTCAGAAGAGGGAGGTAATTATGGATTAATATACAAAAGTTGTTTCATATAAGCTATAGTTTATTAACACTTTAATTCTCGTTAAACATTCCGACTGCTGCCTAGTAGGAAATATGGTTACAGCGGTAATAATTATGCTCTTGAACTTTAAATTCGATTAACCTACGTATTATTCGCTTAATTTGGAGATAGAATTGTTTCACCAACTTGATGTTATATTTTTCTTTAGAGACTTCGATCTGGGTCGTTCGTATAAAGCTATTTTATTATAATGGTACCTAAGTGTAACTTAAGCCTCCACCGAGACAGTCCTTTAAAAAATTTCAACATGCACACATGAGTAAAGTTAGTAGGATCGGAGAAGATAGGTAATAAACAATCTTCTTAAGTGACTTTTATACTAGCCCCTAAGCGGCGTCAACTTGCTCATATCGAATGCTGTGATGTATTGAATTATTAATAATTGCAGACTAACGTTGGCCGCTCGTACTTACTCCAACAAAACTGTTCCGCGGTCACAACTATCGTATCGAATAAAAGTAAATATTGTCCCATCGTTTTCAACTTTGCCAATCCAATTACCGGGATACAAAAATACACTGTAAAATAAACCTTTTGATGTTCGCTGCCGGTAAATGGAGCTATTGACATTGTTCTCTCCCGCTTGGGGTCCATTTCGGTAGATGTCACGTGTGGTCGTTCTTAAATGCAATTCGCTCATTAATATAAAGTGTTTTCAGCGTTCAACTACCGGTTAATAACGTTTATTCGTTAAGATAAACCAATAACGAATTTATTATTTTACTAACAATATACAGAATATTTATTTGTTAGTGATCAAGGATAAAACTGTAGGATAAAGCCAACATCATAAACTAATAACAACTTGATTGAATTTTTGCCAGTTAATACTATTTAGTCACTTTTGCAGCGTTTAAAAAACTTTGGGCTCACTTTACGATACTACGTACTGACGCAGTCTAGGCAAGTGCCTCGGGGTTTCCCTTGTTGACGAGGAGAAAGTTGGTCGACGTAGATAAAAGACTAGCAGATACATCTACATAAAATTACTAGTGTTAATATCTGAAGGACTTACATATTTGTAAGCAGAGTAGTAATTTTAGCTACTTGACATCTTCTTCAAAGTTTCTTTGACCATCACAAAATTCCAATTATATTTGTCTTAATAACTATGTAAGTATATTTTCTTTGTTTGAGAAATAGTAATGTAATTTTATCTGATATGTTCAAAGAAATTCCGTTACAGAATATGACGGTATCTCAAACACCGGGGAATTTACTCCAACTTACGTCTCAAAGAAGGTGAGTCAATCTGTTGTCAAGATTGGCGGGGTTTATTAGCGTCTACAATATCGGTACTTTCCACCACTTTTCTTCTTAGTTTTTTTACTACCGCAGTTTGTTGTTTGCAAGCTGTTCAAATTAAGTAACCGCTAACTAGACAGCTCGAGATTGTTAGGAGTTCGGATTTCTTGTAGATTCTTTGAAGTGAGCTTAATTTATAAAACAAAATACAGGAAGATGAAAGTGAGGTATTGTTTTCATTATTAATACAAGACATTTATTTATTATTTATACACAGTCAATTGCTGTCTCCCCTGGCTTGTTACGCTTTTCTCTTTGAACCCATTGACTTAATCCCGCTTTATTTAGTAACTTTTGTACTCATTCAGGGTCAGTCAGGAGTATATTAGCACAGTTTTGGTGGTCTGAACTTTTTATGTTAGCATTTGTAGGTCTTTAATATTTTGTTACCTATCAAGTTTCACTTAAAGTTGCTAATTTTGGCCGGTGAAAATAGTTTTTGATATTAGGTTCGTTTTATGCTCATTGTATTAGCAGTTAGCATTATTTCATTGTATGTTCATATGTCTATTTGACAAGTGAACGCAAACATTTGCGCTGCTCCTAGTTAGTTTCCAATTTCAAATGTATGTATGTATGTCGACCTCATTTAGTTATTTGCTAAATTCAAACGTAACGATGTGGTGCTTAGAACTCGTGAAGTCTAAACAATTCCGTCGGTAACATCAACATTTACCCATTTTGTTAATTTCGCACAAAGGGGAACATTAGCGCGTTTTGAAACTGAATTTGACCGCGGGCAAATGGACTGAGCGCGCAAAAACCACAACAGAACCGAATCGTGCCGGTTCTGCAACTATAAATGGTGTTTCTACGTAGTGTTCTACAGTAGGGGGATATGTACGATGCAATCTGCTGAAGTATGCTGATAAAATACTAAAAGCATTTCACATAGATGTCCGGGTTCCAAAAGCTTGTTATTTGTAATCAAAATTGCAATCGTGTGAATACGGTTTCTGTACGCAGTGTTAATGTGTGGTTCGTGAATTATCGTAATGCTCTTTATAAAAGTTTGTTATTTCTTACTAAAACCTATGGCTACTCTTCACCTGTCGGAACCAAGTCTTCTTTCAGAATGCAAAGTTTTAGAACACGGTTGAAATCGGTGACTAAATGAGTTCACACATCTTGTTAAACATTATGAAGAATTCAAGTTGATCGATTTCGCTGCACCTGATTTTTTATGTTTTCCGTTGCCTTTACAGCAACTGGTATTTAAATGTACACCACATAATTTTTGTAAAGGTACGAGGATTTTCTATCACATTTCAAATTAATATTAGTGGGAGACTAAAATCCTAAGCTGTAGGTTTATAGATTTTCTTAGTGACCATGATGCGACCTACTCGTGCGTCGTAGTAATCTATTTATACTATTCGCCGAGTGATACCATAGTGCACATTGCAGCTATAGTACATGTAATGTATGTAAGTGCCTACATTGGAGAACCATACTGTTACCGTATGATCTGGCTTCAGACCTCAAGTTTGCGACAGGAGACAATTCAGACTCAGACGAAGTAGACCAAACGATTCGATTAAGATAACTCGAATATTGTGTCGTTGTGTTGTTTTTTTGAACAACTTCTTTACGTAACTTCTTTGTTCTGTTATGAAAACAAAACGTGAAATAAAACAATAAACGAAACTAATGAAATCAACTTAGAGTCGTGTTACTCCATTGTTGAAATAAGTTGTGGCTCGCCTTGCCCGCAAACTTGTTATATTACATTTCGCTTGTTTATTTCTAGTCCTGAGGCGGCCAATTCTCTCAGATCTCGTTGTGAATTCATAAATCTAAATAGACTCCTATGTTCATAATTTGTGAGGATTCGGGATGTTGTAAATAAATTTCAGAAACAGTCTTTTTAGTAGACAGATGATTGAATCTATTGACAGGGACCTGGTAATTGAAAATGTACATAAATTCAGACTCAAAAAGATGGATCTGTCTGGTCAATGTTTATTGCAATTTCGACGTCAGAATATATCAGTTAGATGCGAAGTTCATAACGGAGGATACGGTTTCATGATTGAGGGGAGGCCGTTGTGTTTCACAATACCTATATTCTCCTGATTTGGGTTTGAACGTATTAACTTACCCATCAATTAGGCAGGCTATCGTAACGAAGGGATGATCCATAGTATCTTGGGAGATATAACATACAATTCAATTTTACGTTAACTTAATACTAACAACGTAACTGTATAAGATATTCGTAGTTTCGCATTCTATAGATCGTATTGCATATAATGAAATAAAATGTATTATATATTCCACTCGATTGAATTATACTGAATGGTATTTATAAGGCAGCATATTAAGCATTTGAAAGTTTTTAATTTCAAGCAAAACGATACATTTGATAGAGTGAAATCGCTGTGGCCTTTAGAATAATTTTCGTAAAATTTTCTATCTTTAATTGCTCTTCAATTAAAGATAGAAAATTCAAGACAGGTCAAAGTTAAAGCGGAATATTAATTTTTGGTCAAATAAGGGTCACTTGTGCGTTTGATATGTGAACAGACCCTCTCTGTGTTATTCAGATATAAAGCGAGGTTCCGCATTGTCATGTTACATTATTAATCATTTAAATTATGCTCAGTTCAGTTCACTGAGTTTAGAATTTCATGGTTATAAATGAAATATCTTAAATTTTCTCCGCGAAGTTTATGATGTTTGAACGCCGAAATTTCAGTATGTCTTGATAAACCGATTGTAATTATAAGTAATTCAAATTCATGTTAGGAGCACGAGCATTATTATTAAGCATTTTGTATTACGAAATAATTTAATACAGATGTGTATTTCTACTGTATGTGTACAGCCTGAAAATACACAAAGCCTTGATTATATTATGACATCTTTATACATATTATGTTCTTCTCCGTGGTTTAAGCACTACGAAAGTGCAAGGCTATCTTTTACCGCGTTGGCCAAGTGTTGGTCATCAGACATAAAGGCCATTATGAGTAACCTACCTCTTATTTGTTACTGTGTTTTCTAAGGCAATTACAGCAAGTAATTTTGGTTGTAAAAACGCACATGGATTTGTAAATTTGACGACCACCTAGCATCTTTATTTACTGAAGCGATAACCTATTGCTTAAGGATTGATAGAAAGGATTAACAAATCAGTGTCCTTATTTCTTGGCAAATCTTTTACGGTTTTATCCAGTAATGTTGTACAGATAAAGCAATATTCTCTATCTTCATTGCAATTATAAGAGGAGATGGAAAAAACGCAATAAATTGAAGTTGAGAGGCAATATATTATCAGGGTTAAGGCACTATCGCGTCTTCCAATTGGCTGGCGCTTATTCTTCGAGGGGATCACCGTTCACGCTTCATATAGCAAAATATTGCGGATATGAAATGATATTCGACTGCACAAAATGTTTTACTTCAAAACATCGTACGATGTAAAATGAAAATTATGTGATTTAACGTAAACATAAAGAAAAGAGGCGGTAATAGTGAATCAGCAAACTCTTTGAATTCTGCTATTTGAATCATCCTCCTGTCCAAGACTATTTCTATGAAGAAACTTCATTCTGTTTTATAAATATATAGTTAAAATATAGGGTTCGGATGTACTGATGGCAATTAAAACGTAACACATTTAGTTATAATGGAATAACCAAGCATCACGATAATATATACATTAAACTTGCAATAGTAACTCACGGGCCGATTTATTTTATACAATATTGTATAATTGTAGAATGATAATAATATTATACTTAATAAACGTAACAAACGAAATTAGATTTTATACCAAAGATAAATGACTCGATGAAGCCACTTTACATCGAATAATGACGTCGTAGAAAATAAGGACACAGCAGTAACGATCACCTTTTGTCAACCTTGTAAAAGATTGTGTTGGGAATAAAATGTAAGTGGTAGCGGAATATAACTGACTATAATAATATTGACTACAGAGACAGAGACTACGAAAAATTTACACCGTAATGATAGAGCATAATCTAGTATAGTTATGGAAAGTTTTGAATACCTTTTCAAAACAGACTGATCATTATCATTGTTCGTTTTGAAAAGGTATTCAGATAGGTAAGAAATCTTTCCGATGTTGTTGAAACAAGGAACTTATTGGTGACTGATATCGAATCACACCTAAACGTGATTTGAGATTGGAGGCAATTGTCTGTGGGCTACAATGATTCCATCTTGCCTGTTTTCTGCGTGTAAAAAAAGTGCGGATGGGCAGACTTCACAATATTCACATTAAATATTCAGAAAATCCGACCACGCCGCCATCAAGCAGGTCAACAGCCCAGATACCGCCCGAAAAGTCCGTCCACCATCTAAAATGGCAGACAGCTGACATCAATAATTAATCGAATAATCGATTACATAAAATTATATTATTGTAAGATTTGTAAAGACAGAGATATTTGGCACTCGGTGCTTTCTGCCTTCCTCGTTAGGGACCTGACGTGATGGTTATTTATGTACATATGTATTAAAATGTATAAATGTTAATATTAGGTATAATGTATAAATCTTAATATTAAATATATAAAATGTATAAATCTTAATATTAGGAAAGTAAGTGTGCGTTGGCAACTTAGACCGTAGCCGGTTCAACTTTTTATACCAACTCCGGTATTCGGGTCACGGATGCCGGCGATGGGCCGCGTCCGATGGATCGCTGTTCATCCCGTATCAATCGCCGAAGGTGCTCCTAATAGAGATTTTACACGTCGTTTCCTCGCCTTCCCGCCGACACCCGCCTATTTACGGAGGATATCAGTTAGCTAAAAATACCGCGGCCAGTAACAGAACTGTTTACATTACGTAATGTAGTAATAATGTATAAGTTAAGCAATAAATCCACCTTGTCTCTTTTATTTTAACTCTTTTAGTAACTTTGTTAGTTATTATGTATTAAAAACAATATTTGTGCTTATCTGTAGTAATTTACGGTTATATTATATCTGTTAAAACAGTTTTCTGTTTCATAATATGTTCGCTCGTTTGGCAAAAACTGATGTTGATCAATAATTGGAAAGTAGAGGATTTTGAAAGTGATAATATAGGAATTATTGTGAACTATTTGTCTGCATAAGTAATATTTTAAATTCCATGTATGTTTCAACCAGAATATACCTACCTTAAAAGTGTCTGTTATTTATCAGAAATTGTTTTTTAAATGATGTCAATATATTTTTTGTATGTCATAATCACCATAACTTCTTGTTAATTCTCAGGCAATCACTTAACTCTGTCTGCTGATCATGACAGATGTCTCGTCGCTGTCCGCATTAATTATCGATAACGGAGAAATAATGACATAAACACCGATAGGCCGTTATAATTAGAGAACTGTTATTCATTTTACTATTTAATTTCTTTATTTATAGCAAGGTCACAGGTATAATGATAATAAATAAATAAATAAATATGTTTTAAGAAATATGTAATAATTTTATCCATGGTGTTATGGTTGTTGGCTTCTATTGGGAGATCAGGATATGCATGATGTCATGAACGTGGCAACACGCTATGATCAGGTTTTAACAGTGGAACTAAAGCATTCTTAAACAATTTCGGCCACAAAAGCTGCCTGCTTATAAAAAATATGGCACTTATTATTTTTGCACAGAATAAAAAGGGTCATTGACTTTCATGCATAAGAAGCCGAGACGTTCCAACATAACCTAAAATTGGAGAGATGAACATTTTAATTTCTTCTTAAGTATAATACCGAAAAACAGCAAACTCATGGTCTATCGCGCCCAACCGTTTTGTGAGCGCAACACAGATTTTCCGGCTTTATTTTTTCGGTCACAGGTGATGGATTGCTCACTGTTTTCTTGTGTAATTTCCGGACGCTAATTGCCGCTGGCATCCGTCACGCTCCCGCGGAAAACGAAGAAAAACCTTCCATGGAAGCGTATAGATAAATAAGATTCGCCACACTGTTCGTTAAATGCGTTTGTTCGAAAAAAAAAAGGATTTTTGCGTTAACACTATTGTCAACGTCTCTTATACAACAAATATGCGGTATGCGTTTGGTTTGGATGTACCTACATATTTTCACAAACGGCAGCTTAGAGTCAGAATACTTGTGCAAAGTCAAACAAACGGACCAATATAATTAATTCATTTATAAATTGTTTAACATTGGGGAAAAAATAAAAACCGATTTCATACTAAAATTCATATATTTGAATTTTAGCTTAGACGACTACGAAATACGGAAGTGTTTCCTAATCATGCACATAAAGGTAGACTCCGGGTAAATCCGCAGAAAGGGCGTATTTTGTGAATATATGAAAAAACCCATATAACCAAGAAATAATATAATTCGGATCATTTCTCCATTCGAAATTTCTATGGTAATATTTGCAATGTATGTAGTTATGCAATAAGAACTCAAAATATACTTCTTAATACTTGTGCTATCACTATATGTATAGACAGTGTGACTAAACAATATTTATTGCATGTTTAAATTTGTCACTAGCCGCATACTGCAGACGAAACATTAAAATGAAAATATTTTACAGATCAAGTTAAACTAATTCATTAATATATTAAATCACTGCAGCCTTGTAATTTCATTTACTTATACACTGAAAGGAAGCCCTGTACTTACTCTTAAGTAGCAGTTCAATATCGACTGGGACCCGACCGTCAGCTCTTTTTATTTTTCTGTTCCTAATTACTAAGATATCTCCTTTTAAAAGGTGGTCGTTGCCAACAGATATAAAATGCGATGGGACCGTGCAATTCCGTCTATCGAATAAAACGAATGTCGGTGATCAAACCGAATATTAAAAGATAACATCACGGTCGCGTTACAACAATATTTGATTGGCGCGGCCCTCACCGGGTATTTTTATTATAACCATTGATTTATTGGATTCTTATCGTGCTGGATGGTGTAATTTAAGCGACAAATTGTATTAATACGGTGCCATGACACGATGTTCGTTTTGTGAAAAGATTGCAATAATTTTAATAGGCGTGACGCTCACCCGTAAAATCGATTAATTTTAGTATGATTTAAACATGTCATCTTTGGATAACTTCATCATAGAAATATTTCTCTTTACTATTGAATGCATAACTGTGGAGGTTCCGCAGTCAGCTCACTAATTACTAGATCAAAGTGTCAGTCGACATGGTATCTTGATGATCTTGAAATACTGCGCAGTTGCTGCCGTTTGTACATTGTTAAAATTATCAGATCACCGTATAACGGCCAGAATAATGTATTAAATGGTTTCATCAGTAATTTTCGTATTGAAGTTTATATTAGCAATATGTGTTAAGAATATAATTTAAAACAGAGGGTTTTGGAGACACACACAGGGAAGAATATTGCTGTGGTGCTATCATAAGTACCTACTTCAGCATTAATTCGTTTTGCATAGCTAAATTTAAATATCTTCTGTATCTTTAGTTCTGTTCTTCGTCTTAGTCTAAACAAACAACAATACCATTGCCGCATTCTTAGCTATCCTCTGTGATATGGTTTAAACTTCTGTTATTACCATTGTAAAAGTATTCTTGGCTGCTACAAGATCAGCTTTATTAATATAATGGAGCCATGTTTTCTTAATAAGAAACCCTGTTGCCTCTTGCTTGTTTATGAAACGAGATCAATGCATACATAATTTAAATTATGCGAATTCATTCATCCTTATGCTTTACGGTATCCTAAATAAAAAGAATAATAATGAACGATCAAAACACAACATTAAAAAATCACGTTTCTATGGAAATCATCTTTACCGTAATGATCTCTTTGAAGAATTGAGAGCTGAATTTCAAGCGGCGCACAGACGGACGGAATTGATTTCAGAAGCTCTTTTATTTGCATTGAACAGAGGAAAGGCGGGTTGTTCGAAATCTTCCTTGCTCTACAAATACGGTATTATGCGATTAAACAATAGTATCGATATAGGTGGATAGCACGTCTGCCTTATAAATAAAATAATGAATATAACTTGGTTAACCACGCGTAATACATTCGACTGCTTAAAAATCGTAGCCGTAATGTTAAGTGAACGTTATGTAGTAGTAGTAGAGTATTCAGGAAAACAATTGACAATGACAGTAGTGCCCTTCTATGAAATACTTTTTAATGCCTTTTAATGTATAGTATTAAGTCAGGTTACAGAAAATGTTTAATTAAAGTTGACATTTTTTTTCGATTTGTCGTAGAATAATTGGCCGCCGCTATTATAATCCGAGTATGTAAGTGTCATACATACCTACATATGTCCAGTTTGAACGAAATTGGAAGTTATTAAAAATGTAGGTTTTTAAGCAATTCGTTTTATACAAAGCTTCACTGGGTACCTCGAACTAACTTCAAAAAAAATTTGAAGACTAACAATATGAAAACATAAATATTTCGATAGAGAATTATTGGTAGACAGAGAAAGCATCTCAGTACCCCCTGAAATTTCACAATGCGGGCTGTGTAGTTAATAAAAGTTTTATCGACACATGTTGAAAAGGCCTTTGTTGGGTTAGGATCCCAAGTAACTAGAAAAAATTATCTTACTCTACGTGTTCAATTACGCCACCGAAAACGTATATGACTTAAGGATTTGTTGAAAATATTACATAGATTTCTAACATATTATGTCAATACATGTATATTTACACATAAAACAATAAAAAGTTTACATAATCTTTGATTTTGTCTAAAAAATATTACATAAAATTGTTTCATATTTGTTACGTTTAATACTCAATTTTATCACGACCCGTTGCTTTCTGTCTTCCGTTTTCAAGTCAGTTTCGAACTGGAACAGAACAGAATAATGAAACAATTCAATACAAATTAATCACAAGCTGATGACATTTGCAAGTCAGAAGGTCAAAATAAGAGGATTATTTGTATTGAGTGATCACCAAATGGTATCGTGTCTAAGTTAGCAAATAAAGATTATGCTTTTATCTACGACCTATCAAAAGATGTTGATTATAATTGAAAAACAAAATATATATCATAACAACACACTCGTTGTGGGGAATTGTAATTTGAAATTAAAAATACCATGTTTTTATGATATTGAAAAAAGATAAATGTAATGATATTTAATGAATAATTCAATTCTTTGATAACAGCTTACG